>JAPFUF010001043.1:0-13456 GCA_030780645.1 Aschersonia sp. MBC 508
CCCCCCCCCCCCCCCCCCCCCCCCCCCCCCCCCCCCCCCCCCCCCCCCCCCCCCCCCCCCCCCCCCCCCCCCCCCCCCCCCCCCCCCCCCCCCCCCCCCAATGGCAAACAGAATAGGTCTGTAGGGAAAAGTTGGTCTGGAGAATAACACACTTTCGTTCAGATGCCAACTCTCGTACCACCAGTAATGCGTCACGAACGTCCTGACGTGCCCAACTCGTCAATATTCATGCGCCATCTCGTGCGCTTGGCCAATCGACCAGTGTATGAATTGAATCAGCTTTTCACATTTTTGCCTTTCCCCTCCCTCTTGTTGCCTTTTTGTTTCTGCTTTTCCTTCTCCCTGTCCCTCTGCTTGCCTTTTTTGATTGTCTCGACAAGTCCTTCAATCTCGTCAATTCGTTTCTTCTCCTCCTCCTTTTCGCTTTGCTTGTCGCGTGCCGCCTTTTCCAAAGCCCTGGCCTTCGCTGAGTCTTTTTCGGTGCGCTCGATCAACGCGTCGCTTTCCTCCCAGAGTTTCTTGGCGACATCGTCGTCCTTCACCTCGCTGCGCGCAAAGTCCACTTCCATACACTCCTTGATGAACCTGCCTCCAGGGCTGACTGCAAGTCGTGACTCCATGGCTGCGTAGAGAAAGGACTGGGCTGCTTTGTATGGAGATTTGAGAAGTAGCCAAGGAATAAAGTATCCTGCAACGTACAGCCCCAGGCCGAGCAGTGAACCCCTCGTGAGCCAACGGCGCGTGCCTGGCGTCCGACTCAGGCCTGGGTCAACAAAAATTACTTTTGCATTCATCGGAAGCTCGTCTGGCCGTTTGTAAACGTCGAGGTGCTTTTGGAAGGCATGACCAAACACCATCAGAGCCAGTTTGCTCCTCGCATACGCTACGGACGGTGACCAGTTCTCCTGGGCAAGGGCCGTTTTCAAAGAAGGCGAGCCGATGTACGAGGAGCACGTAGCCATGATGATGCGCACATCGCGGTCAAACGGTTGTGCTTTAATTGCTGGACTCAATATACTCAAAAGATGGAAATTGGCCAGGAAGTTCACCATCCAAGTCTCTTCAATGCCTTCTCGTGTCATTTTCCTCTGAGCGCCGGGGGCCGCTACCGTCGCTGCACAGAGAACAATCATATCCAGTCTTCGAGGCGGCGCGTTGTCAATCCATTTTGTTGCGAATTTGCGGATGCTGTGCAGGTTTGACAGATCGACTTGTTCAGCGTAAATGAGTTGGTTGTTAGTGCGATCGCGCAAGTCTTGGATATACTCGACGAGAAAGGGATCGGAGGGCGGCGAGCGTGTCAGAAGCACAATTTGGGCGCCTCGAGACGCCATTTCTTCTGCGGCCATGGCACCAATTCCGGACGTGCCCCCTGTGAATATGACCACCTTTCCGTGCAGATTCTTGTCTATCGTGTTCATAGTGCCGGATGTCCATCGCTTTAAGAGGAATATGGCTGTCAGCAATGTCGACACGGCTACAATGGAATATGCATTGTCACGCAGCCAGTCCGGGGGCCCATGGCTGGCAACGTATATAATGAAGGGGATTGGCATTGTCGAGACCGAGCCCCAACAACCCAGGGCGGGCGTAGAGCGGTAATGGTTGAGGATCGCCGGTCAAGCCATGCAGGATCGATCTGCCAGCCAAGCTTGATCGTTTTGCAATCGGGTCTGGCACACCCAGTGTCTGGTGAGCCTTTGAAGACAGCGGAGCGGGTTTGGCACTTGGAAAGCTTCACGCATATGTCGCGACCACGTGACTGCGTGGGCCACGGCATGTACGTACGGATGCGATGGACTTCACGGGAAGCTTCAGGCACTCGTGGCGACCACGTGACTACGTCGGCCAGAGGGCAGGTGCGACTTTAGTACACGCCATGGGTGTGATGGACTTCGCGGAAAGGGACCAAAATGTTGATACGACACGCAATAATTTCTCGATGACTCGCTACACCAGCATTTGCTCTCTCAGTTCTTTTCATCCTCGTGCTCTACCCCGTTGTTTCCATTTGCAGTCGTCTCTTTTTTGGGCTTCTTCACCCAAATTTCGCCAACTGGATCTCCAGGCTGCTCGACGCACACCCACTCGCCAATGCCATGCTCCGGCCCGGCTTTTCTCACCCCCCTTCCACCACCTCCGATAATCAAATTGCCAGGGCGGTAATTCTCATCCTCCTGCATCCTGCGAATGACACTACCATGGACGCGTACATTGTCTGGAATATCTCGCACCTCACCACACGGCAGAGGCCATCGTATAGGCTTCCAGGATCCATTGGGCTGTAGATCCATACGTCGGAAGGGAAGGTATTCCATGAACTTCCAGGCTGTGACCGCTGAGAACCCCAGGCCGCCTCCGTACTCCAGGGAATCATGGATTCGGGAGGTGTGGGCCCTGTGCATGAGCTCGTGGAATGGCGACTTGGGCTCCTTGTCCTTCGCAGCAAAATCCGTGGCTGTAAATTCTTTGCCCTCTACCTGCGGACTCATTTGTTCG
Organism: Aschersonia sp. MBC 508; assembly: GCA_030780645.1. Taxonomy (NCBI): domain Eukaryota; kingdom Fungi; phylum Ascomycota; class Sordariomycetes; order Hypocreales; family Clavicipitaceae; genus Aschersonia; species Aschersonia sp. MBC 508. Next base: position 2,500 of record JAPFUF010001043.1, read on the forward strand.
TACTGTTGTCCTTCTTGGATATGTCCAGCCTCGTCCGAGACCTGGATTGCTGGGCGGCCCGCGCGAGTCGGCTTGGCTCTGGCTGAGGGCCTCAGTTGGCTGTCAAAGATATCCTGGCATCCCACTTCAGCCACGTTGTTCGAGTCGAAACAGAGACCGGCCTTAATTGCTTCTCGCACCATCCAGGCAAGCGGAACGTGACTAGCACTTTTGCGGTCCCCGAGAACTTCCCAGCCTCCTCCAATGTCACCGTGTCCGCCAGCGAACCAGACTTCGTCCATGTCTTGATCCTCATTCTTCCATTCTTCAAAATCCGTCTCCAATTGGGACGCTTCCGAGCACGATGCATTGTCATCGTCTATAGCTGCCCCATTGCTCATTCGCGGGCGAGACTTGGACCTAGCTCGATATGGCGCAAAATCTTGCCGATGAGACACAGCGCCCCTTCGGCCCTGTCCATTCTCTGCCGGAGAAAGAAATTCGTGCCCCTTGCCTGGAGCGACATTTCCGACTGATGAATTGTGGCCTGTACTGCCTCGCATTTTATGCATCATTTTTCGCCCCACGTGATGATGTCGATGCGAACGGTGCTCATGCTTGGGAGCTTTCTGGTACATGAGATCTTGTCGAAACTTTGCTCGTCGTTCGTCGATGCTGACAGCATGCCTTATGACCTTAGCGCTGGACCGAGCCGTGTAGGGGAACTTGCTCCGCTGCATCCATGCTGTCTCGAATCGCGGAACCGAGTTGACCGTGTCAAACAGGCCCAGAAAGCGGATTCGACCGACAGGTCTTGAGAACGTTTCCCGAAATCCCTTCATGTAGTTGTACATGCTACGGGTTTTCTCGTCTTCTTTTTCTCCTCCTTTCGGCTTATTATTTTCATCATTGTCTCCTGATGTGGCCGGCTTTCGACTCTGATATTGCGCAAAAGCCTTCCAAGCAAACTTGACCATTTCTTCGTTTCCGTGGCACAGCAGACCGATGAAGTCGAGCATCTCAGCCAGGAAACGGGCAATGTAGGCACCACGACTGAAACCAAACATGTAAATTTCGTCGCCTTGTTGGTAGAAACGCATCAGGAAGCGATAGCCTCCGACGACGTGCTGGTCAAAAGAGGAGCCGATGGCGGAGTCCTTGGCCTTCTGATACCATGACCGCATCCGGGCACGAAGACCACTGTGGGAGAGAGAGTCGGAAATGACGTATGTTCCAATTCCAGCTTCGTTCCGTTAGAGCACAGCACAATTTGGTACGTTATTCACCCAACTCACGCTGATAGTAATGATACTGATCTGTCGCAGACCGATCGAGCATACGAAAGATTTTGAGAATGTTACTGTCACTTTCATCGCCATGGAACTTATTGCCAGTCCCGTCGAAACACAAGATCAACTTGCGTGGAGTTCGCTCGGCCTCTTTTGCCTTGGTATTAGCCCCAGAGAAGGGGCTGAAAGCTCTAGTAGGGCTTCTTTCGGTGCTCACAGCCCTTCCAGATCTATCCGTCCAGAAAGACTCGTCATGATTTTTGGCTCCGCCGCCACCATTGGCCGGACGTGGGCCGAGAAAACCATCTGTCATGTTTGTGTCAAGGAACTTGACAGCGAATGGATCAAGTCGTATGGCGAGGAGGCGTATAGGTCTGCACAGATGGGCGAAGGAGACTGCACATATGTACGTGTTTCTGGCAGAGTTGAGAATGAATTGATTCGGTCCCTAGCCAAGCAGCTCGGAGAATCGGCCAAAGCGGTACTAATCATTAAAGACGGCTCTTCCATGTTGCAACGATACAGTGTGACTGGTGAGCGCGAGGCTAGCAGACCCCCTGGCTGACCAGCAGCGATCACTTCCGCCAAGCGACGCCAATTTTCCAAGCGCAGTGCATGCGAAAGCTGAGGTGAAGTTGCCACACCACGCCAGCAGCCGCTTGCAGTAACGAGGGCCGCGGATTGGCGGGACAAGTGCGACTTTGCGCGAGAGCACAGTATCAGAATGGAGAATGGCCTGCATGGGATCACTGATATTGCGACTGTCCAATGATCCGTCAACTTGTCACCTTGCATGGCGTTAGTAGAGTATGTGTCGGGTGAAGGATCGTCGCCCGGTGGAGTTGGACGGCATCATATCCCCGGGCTCCAATCGACAGCGTCACATCTTGTCCGCACATCAGCCGCGATTTTGCTTTTCAGGATCGTCGAAAACGCTCAAGCGCATACTCCACGTACGGCAGCGTGTCTTGCTGTACCGCTTGCTGGCCCGTTCCGGTGGGAAAGAAAATGACGTGTCGCAGCGTCCGAGTCTTCAGCGCGACCATGATGAATTGGATACACGATTGTACTGTGCGGACTATGTACGATGGACAGACTGCACAGCTACGGGCCGTCCCGCTCTAGCCAAATGAGGGCAAGTGGACCTGCCGCTGGACGAAATCGTATTAATCTGCGGTAATGATTTGATCGTGGGCCGGTGAGCCTCCTTGAATGAGACGATGAGAGAGCATCTGCTCAACAAGCAAACTCGGGCGCATGCCTTTCGCTATGTGCACAAGCATCAAGTCACCATCCACCCATCCACATGCGCGGGGGGTGTATTGTATGGCTCATCTCTGGTCAATCACCAATTGGGGCCATCGCGGGGTCAATAGAGCAGCTACGCGCGTCGCAGCCCCATGCAAGACTCTTGCAACAAAGCAATCAGGATGCCCATATGATGACGAGCGGAACATACTGACATCCATATTTTGAACGATGGTGAGCCTTGCTGTTGCTGAGGTCGTTGTGATGTAGCCATGGCAATGGAGATGGCTATGTTCTCGGGTACCGCCCCCGCTTTCGGGACTTTCACGGGGCGCCGGGTTCTGTCTGTCATTCAGCGGCTTCATTGCCAGTGAACGCGAGAGAGAAAGTGCCATGCAGCGTCGTGCATTCGTTGCATGCGAGGCCTTCTGATTGACACTGCATCAGGCATTGTCTCCGTCACTTTTTCCTTTTACCTTTGAATCACGCGCCCGTTCTCACTCGAGCCATCGTCACCGGCCGGATGCTCCGATGTTTTGCGTCGTTCACGGTTCTCGGCCACGGAACGGCCCGTCCATGAACTCTCAGTGCCTCCCATCCGACCGCTCATTCAACTATCCACTAAATTTTGGAGGACCTTGTCTTCTTTTGAACTCAAACGTCTACATAAGGTTTCTTTGTTCAAGTGGAACAGGTTCCCGCAGTGGGCTGATTGAGACATTGAGGACGAATACTCGGAGGCTGTTGTATATCAAAGCCAAGCGGCAGGAGCCAGACGGATTTCTTTGCAAGTCCATGGCGGCATTTCAAATGAACTGACCGTTCCATATGACGGCCTACGTCTACATCTGTGTTAAGATGAACGCCGAGTACAGTCGGGTCTACGGTAGGGTCAATAGGCAGACTCAGTTGACGGTCAGCATTTACCTTTATTCCGAGGTGCACCTGCTCGGGTCAGCAGTAAAAGCGCTTGCACAACTACGAAATAAATATGCCGGATGGCCATGCGGTGTAGTCGACTCCGGTCGATCCGAACGCCGTCATTCGACCCATTCCTGTATTGTCAATGTTTGGATTCTTGCTTCGTTCAACAGCCAAATGCCTTCTCAGGTAGCTAGCAGATCCTCGCTTTGAGCAACAGTCGACTCATGCCAAAGAAGAACGACTCACCGAGGGACTCTGCCTGAACCGTGGTTTTTTGACATTCCCTACATTAGCAGTCGAGTCCCTGAGTCCCAGCTGTCAGTTCTTTCGGTCTGCAGCCCTCAGATTCTTTCCCCAAGACAGTCAGGTCCACTCCGAGCCCAAACCATCGGACATATCCAGAGGACAACTTGATGTATTCACAAACCGGCCGTTCGATCTATGGGTACGTCAACATCTCAACTGTTCGTTGGTCAGCAATCAGGCATCTTTGGGGGACGTATTGGCCCATTTCAAGACTTACATACATGCTTCCCACAGAGTAGGATCCATTCCAAGTTTATGTTTCAAAATCTGCGAGGGGTCGACAGCTGACTTTGGTTCATTCCAAGATCAGGTTCCAAAATTTGTGGAGGGTCAACAGCTTTCCGCACCTTGATTCTCCGAGCGCATTGTTCAAGGCATGGGGGGTCAGCAGACGAGTGCGATCCATTCCAAGACCATAATTCAATCCTGTAAGGGTCAATGGCTGACTTTGATTCACTCCAATCTCACCTGTAAAGAAAGGTGAAGTCTAACAGCCGACTTCGACCTGCTTCAAGCTCCTTGCTTAAGACGTGTAAGAGCCAACGGCTGACTTTGATCCATTCCAATCTCACCGGTCAACCCATGTGAAACTCAGACAGCCGACCTTTCCTGGGTCACAGCAGCCAGAGACGGCGACCACGTAAGCAGTCGTAGAGATGCGAGGGCGATAGCCAGCTGGTGCCCCGAGTGTGCGACCACCCGGCACGGCGCATCCTCCCTCGCGTTTGGTGCTGGCATGTAAGTGCAACCACAGGGTCCGACATGAAACCACCCAAGCAAGTCCAATGTGCTGGATTGCGACTGAGGGAAAAAGTGGAGGGCTGGGCTACACGTCCGGACAATGTGCCACGTCCCTCAATCCCATCCAGTGACATCGTTGCGACAAGCAAGCAAGCAAGCATTTACTGAACAGACATCGAGATCACGTCTCGTTGACGTAGATGGCTACTGAAAATGAATGCAGCTAACATCTTGTCAAGTGCAGAAGTGACGTAAACTACATACATCGCTGCAACTTGGAGCAGGTTGCAGACGAGCTGCATGAGCTTTCACTGCAGAAGCCCTCAGTGGCAGACTGAGACATGGCGTGTGGCCTCGAACGCAGAGCCAAGACTTTGATGAGTTGGCAGACCGAAAGCGTCCATCCGATGGTTCTCTGTCCGGCAGCAATCTGTAGCCATTTTGCGGGTTGACTGACTCGCCCTGCTTCAATACCACTGATTGTTCAAGCGACCATATGGCAGCTTGTTGATCCAAGACTCGTCGCGCCTATTCTCCGCAATCGCCCGCTTTACGGCGGCTGCGACCGGCGGCTGCGACCGAGACGTCCAATGTACGGGCCCCAGACTCTGCCCCTGGTGCTTGACATCTATGGTGGTCTTTGACCCGGGAAACGACTCGATCACAATTGCCGTGCGCCGTGCTGTCATTCATGAACGAGACCTGCGCGTCGATCTGGCCGATGACGTCCTTGAGCGCGATGCCGGTGGCATTCTGTTCTCCCTCCCACTAGCGCGGGGTGGTTTCCTCTTCTTTCACTTAATGTGCCAGCTCATTCTTCAATTGCCGCGCTTGCCAGGACGAAAAAGAGGCCTGCCTGCACGGCAGCTGCGCCCGGTGACAAGGATTGACATGTTCGCGAATGCTGCTTATCAACGTTGAGTCGCCAGCTCCAAAAAAAAAAAAAAAGAAAAATTAACCCCCGAGACATACAGTATCTGACCATTTTCATGCAGCCGGGTTTCAGCTCATGAGAATGAAGGAGGATGTCACTGGCGTTTGTATTGCATCTCTTGACAGCAAAATGAAGCCAGTAGACGGTAATTCCGGCCATCCATGATGTCGGCAGTTCGAGATAATATCATTTCTATCGAGACGGAGTAGGAAAAGCTGCAGGGGTGACATGATTCCTGGGGAGGGGCGGCGGTTTGTGGCCACTAGGGCTACGCCGCCTTATCTCCCGGGGTAGCGCAGCAGACTCCGAAATTGTCCGAGGGTGACATGTGGGCTCATGCAACAGTTCAAGTAGCATGTCTCTCTGCATGGCCAACGAAGCATTGCCAGCGGTTGCACGAATGCACGTTTGCGAGGATGGGATGTTGGAGGGTGAAAGACGTTTAGCGGTGGCACAGAGGTGAAGGGGGCCACAAGACCAAGTGGTGGTCTCACCGCGCTCACGGGGAATTAAGAATTAGGAAGAAGGCTGGTTATGTTTCATGTTCTTTTTTTTTTTTCAGTGTCTGCGTGTTAAATGTAGGCCCCTTTAAATTCCAACCAGAAGAAAGTGTATCGAAGGCGGACGTGAGGGATGGAGAACATGTCTGAGGCTCGCGCCTGGCGGTTCGCCAAACATGTACCGGGGTACCTACCCACAGGGAGCTCGAGACAGCTCACGAGCGCGCGAACGACCACGAAAAATCTCTCTGTGGCATCCCCCGCACGCTATGCTGTCGACGTCATCTGTCTTGAACCACTTCGACAGATCTCCGCGGGCTTTACTCGTCCTGAGTCCTTTGCACCCTCGCCACGTCACTTTCAGAGCCCAATTGGCTCGGGAGGTCGCCGACCAAATGTGATAAAATGCTTACACGGCAGGAGCTGCGTGTTTGGACAACAGGGGGGCCTACGGTGCGTGTCGCTTCTGATTCAACCTCGACACATCCCGACCGCACAGAGAAACTTCCGATCGATTGGCCGGCCGGACGCGTGCGCAATCGAATCTCAGTAGCATACATCGAGAGAAGAGCATCCTAGGCAGCAAGATTGAGGGTGCAGATAAGATGTGACATGACGTCGATGTCGAGGTGATTGGGGGAAAGAAGGCTTCGACTCACCATTTCTCCCATGCAGGACTGCACAGATTATTGTTGTTTTTCTGCTCTTCCAACAAGGGTGTGCCAGGACCCTGGTTATTTCTGCACGGGCGAGACCGTTCCCATCACACAGACTATTCGAACGATTGCACCTCACCTTGCATGAAATCCCAACCTCCCTTATCTTCGTCCATGTTTGACGCAGAGAGAGAGAGGGTGGGAGGCAGAGAAGGGACGGCCCTTTCCCTTGCCGTGCTAGATATGCGCTAGCGCCCACTTTATGCTTACTCGCCCTCCATGCCACACTGCCAACGGTGGGGTTCCATCGTATGCAGGATGGAGAGGCCCAGCAAACCATATTCGAGAATGCTCTGAGACAAGCATGCAGACATGCAGACCAAACCTCCAGGAGACAACCGGTCTAGGAGAGATCAGTGATGAGATGCAGTCGATGTGATGTCATACTTCCAACAGCACAACTCGCCAGAGCCAATAACCTCAATCATTTTCTTGGAAAGGGTGCGAAACGGGAGGGTTGGGGAGAGGAAAGAGGAAAGCGCTCGCTTGTCACAATGACGCAGCTCAGTTTTGCGCGCCCGACATTGATCTCCAGTCTCGACACAGCTTCTCGCTCGCTCGCTCCCTCTCTCTCAGAAAAGCATAAATCGGACGGTATCGCCGCTCGTCTTTCCATTTACAAAGCAAAGCACTCTGGCAATTTCCAACTTTCACACAACCTCACCATTCCCAACTTCGCCTCAAGCATTGTGGCCTGTTGCATCAAGCAATTTGGCTGGCTATCTTGCTTGTTCGTTCTATTTGCTTCCTCAACTCCATCTGATCCACCTCTTAACACTTCGTCCCAAGCATTTTGGATACCTCCTCAATTCCCATCTGATCCAATCCTCACATCCCGTTTCGAAACTCCTGGCAATTGCAGTGGCTCTTGCACAGCTGCATACAAAGAAACACAGAGCCCAAAGCCCACAAGTGGCTTTGAACGCGTCAACGCGATCCGCATCTTTTTAAACAATTGAGTTGGCACAGACCAATCAGAACAATGACGGCACGTGGTCGTATTGCAACGCGTCCTGCTTTGATTAGAACAAATGAGCCTTACCCTGAGCCGGGTGCCGCTTCTTCTTCCCGACGGCTCGGCGGCAACCGCTCCGCTGCAGACATGGATGTCCTGAGAAGGACTTGTAATGAGGAGGAAGAGAATGATGTTATTGGGCGGCAGGAGGTATACAGTAAGCCATCTCCTCGACCTGATCCATCCCCTGGGCCATCAGAGCAGCAGCCAATGGAAAATGAGACTGATACCAATATTATGATATCTCTAGTTTTTTACCACAGGGCAAATGTGGATCCGGACCACGGAGTACGCTACACACTTGTCGAGGAAGTCATTATGAAGCTTCTCATTGCGAGTCGTCTGTCGACGAATGAGTGGCTCTGGTATATCCTGAGCCAAATGATATTCTTGAAGCTGCCCGGCTGGCCCAACGACGAAGACGCCCCCGCACACACGTGGGCCCCTGGCTTTTCCGTTATAGATATGACCAGGGCCTATGTGGCCATGGCCATGTTCTTCCCCGAGGAGGGTGACGCGGCACCGGTCACCAAGTTTCTGAGGAACCCCGCCTACAAGCGCTTCAGGCGCTCGATTCTGTTCTTACAGGCTCGGCGAGGTATGTACCAGCCAAGTTCTACGCCCGGAACTGGATACGGTAGTCGTGGCAGTGACTTCTGGAAGGCATACAACATTATCCAGGCTTCTTCCCACCGTGGTCACGGTTGTGACATGGATTGGGAGGCGGTCAATCGTCGCGTCACAGCTCGCCGTAAGTCGAACAATCATTTTCCCCTCCTTTCGTCGTTCTCTGCTACGAGTAGCTCTGTTCCCCTATACCATTCGTTCACTAACTCGTCAGTAGTGGCCGCCGTTGGACTTATATCGCCCAGTGCTCCGCCCACAGACAGCCAGACTATCCTAGGACGTCTCGCACACGACTATGACGCCGGTCAGCCAAGCAGGCCTGACGGATACGTCGAGTATCCAGATTTGACCCCTTTTCAGCTGCCCAGCGGTGCCACGTCGACTGACAAATGGCCGAATTTCATGGCGTCCGCCAACAAGTTTGAGGCGCAACATCCGGGCGCCCGTTTCGCAGTACTGCGTTTGTGGTCGGGGCCACAATATTATTTTGAGCCCGTCACCGATGAGCAACGCCGCGTTCTTGACTTCGTCGACAATTGCGGCGAAATTTGGGCTTGGAACGCCCTGCCAAAAGACGCGCCATGGAGCTCGACCGTTATGCGAGAGTCTGTCGTCAGGAGGCTAGCCCTAATGGATGAGCGGTTTGCTGGGCAGGTGCTCACCCGCGGTGACGTGGTTCTCGTTATGGGCAAAACTGGCCGCGAATTGCTCAAGTTGTGCTCTTGCGTGACTTATGCGCTCCAGAGCAAGCCATGGAACAAGGAAGTCGATCTCTACAAAAGCTTCATCAACGTTACTAGGCTGGGGCTCACAATCTTGCATCCCGACTGGCTGAAGTAAATTTGGATGCCAAAAGATGGAGAGGAGCTCGCAGCCGCTCCGTGGCAGCGTGCTGTGCAGACCTTGTGCCAAAAACACCACAAGAGGTTATGCAAATACAACCCGAAGCAGCAAAGGATGGTTGAAAGGGACACACGCTATTCCCGCCACTTCGGATTTTGATGAAAAGCCTGGTCCAATTTTCTCCCGAGAAACTTGACAGCGATGGAATGACATGATGGACTGCGACGGATGACGATAGGGGCGTCTAGGATCTCATTCTGACTACTAGGAGCGCCCAAGATGTGTGCGATTGGCTGTTTTTTTTTCTGCTCTTGATTTCCTAATTTTTTTTTTCACTTATTTTCTTTATTCTTATAACCCCTATGTTCCACTCTTGTTTTCCTTTACTTCATGTTTTTGCACTTAATGCCTTATTTATTTCTATTTCTATTTTCCTAGTTTTCCTCTGTTGAGTTATGAGCACAGCTTGTTTGAGTTCTCCTCATTGTCTTTATTCTCTTCTCGTTGGAGCTGGGCGGCCTTTGGCCCTTTTTAAGGATTCCACATCTGAAAACTATGTTCCGTTTCAGGATGCGATCCCAAAAAATGAGAAATCTAATCCTCTAGAGACTCTTGAGAGGGTTTAGTTTCTTCTAGCTAGGAAGATGGTCGTTTGCGAGGTTTTTTTTTCCTTTATATAAAAATAAAGTTCCTACACTCCTTTCATCATACTCGGCCATTGGTGATTTTGCTTTGACCAGAGACTTTCGCAAATTGCTCTAATATTAAATATATGCAGGCTCAAAGCGTGGTTCAGCTGATGATCGAATGGATACTAGGCGGAGAAATTTGTTTCTACAGTGTGAGATGCGATCAATATTATTCATTGTTGTCGATACTGGATGCGGATGCCACAACTCCACAGTAACGGCCGCTATGCCAAGCGGCAGCCTATATAGCCTCATTAAACAAGTAATGGGTGATTTGTTCAATTTGTATACTAGTGACGTTTCTCGGGGCGATCCCTTGGTGCGGCCTTGTGCGGCAGTCACAGCGGCCTAACACAGATACGGAAGACAGAAGCGGCCGCAAGCTGTTCACGTGTTGTCCTTTACCCACTGCGTTTTACTCGTATTTATTGCGTATTATTTTGTAAAATATCAAGCAAGCTCGCGGTCCGTCTTTTATCTATAATTCAGCTTTCGAGATCACACATATGGCTAGGAATAATATAGGTTTTAAGCCCTGTTCACTTTCTATTAACGCCAAAGGATGCAACCTGTTTTGCAACATGGCGAGGAGGCTCGCTCTCCATCTCGCAGATATCGATGAGCGTCCCAGCTCATGTAAGCAGCTGCAATCGACAGAAGCCGAGGTTGTATAAGTGTGTAACTCATCAATCCAGATAAGAACATCACGCGTCGCGCCAACGCCCACACTCTTCCCACCCTGGCAGTAGCACTGCGCTGCCACGAGGGAACACTAAAGCATCAGCGCGGCCTGGCTCGAACGTGTGCGGGACCACAGGCAGACAGCCTGGAGAAGCTTTTGTAGCAGAGAATCTCGCAGAGGCCGGTTTCGTGGTACTGAACATGACGTTAAGCTTTCTCGTTCTCCATACAATCGGGACGACACGCGCAAGATGCAGGCGGTAACGTCCCAACGCCCGACACTTAAGTACCTGACTGCCAAATTATTCCGCTCCCCCAGCCAGCCCAGTAATTTCAGAATCACGTACACGGCCGCTGTGATGGGCAATTGCCGCAGCCCAGTGCGAGCCACGCTTTCCTCACAGCATGAGCGCCGCGCTCGAGCCAGTCGACCATGTCCGCCAAAGTTCTCGCTCAGATTGGGGG
>JAPFUF010001045.1:0-10678 GCA_030780645.1 Aschersonia sp. MBC 508
CGTAATAGGCCCGCCACAACGTCTACCCCAATGATATTTGTATCCAGGAAGGCTTGAAAAGAGAGCAAACCCGGGCCAAGCTGCGCATGGACCTTGAGCACAAAATTGCAAAACCACTGGTACTGCTCCGGTACCTCCCACGGGCCAAGCACCCCTTCTCGCTGCTCCTCAGCCGGCTGAATAATAAGCAGGGTCTGGAACAAGGGCGCGTTCTCATCGCCACGAGCAATCTTTGCGATTCGTTCCAGACCGGCTTGCTCATAAGGCATCATATCTATCGCCTGCTGCTGTGTGGCTAGCAGGTATTGACGCACACGCTGCTTGCTGCTTAACCTGACACGGATGGGCACTCGGGCACACATTGGGGCCGCGAGGTCGTCGATGCCTGCAAAAGGGATGCCTCGTCCAGAGACGGTGGCGCCGTACACGACGTCGTCGGACTGAAGCATCCTGGCTGAGAGGATGCCCCAAGCGGCCCGGATCAATGTCGCCATTGTCACGTCCTCGGCTTGTCGCTCTGGCGCAGGGAAGCTGTGCTCTATCATCTTGTCGGCTCGTGGTGGTGCGCGGATTGACGAGGGGGGGACGATCGGGAAGGCATTAAAGGGGCAGTCTGCGAGCGTCTCACGCCAGTACCGCGCCACTTGATCCTTGTCGTCTCGATCTTGGACGTACTTGATCAGGGATTCGAAACGAGGGCCAGCAGGACGTAGTGCTTCGCCCCGATAAGCCCTCTCCACAGCACTGAATATCATGGGAAACGACCATCCGTCATACAGAGCATGATGCGCCGTCCACACGAGCCACTTGGGGCGTTTTGAGCCGTTCTCGGCCACGAGGGCGAAGCGCGTGAGCGGCTGGCCGTGCTTCATGGACATTTCCCTGTCGTGCTGCAAGTACTGGTCCCTTCCCATCCCCCGCAGCCATTGAATCTTCTGATCCACGACGACTTGGAGCGGGCCAAGTTGATCGTGCTGAACGAGTCTGGTACGCAAGATTGGCATCGTCTTTGCAACCTGCTCCCATGCCGCGCACACACCCTCGACCAACATACTGGGGGTTATCTCCAACATCAATTGTAGCATATTAGTGCCAGGTTTCCTTCCTGTCCACGCCAAGAGTTCTTCTTGGAGCGGGAGGCAGGGGTAAATATCCTGCACGGCAGCCGCTTCCAGGCCACACTGTGTAGACACATGATCTAGGAGGGATGTAAGATGCACCTTGTTTCCGAGAAGAGAGAAAGGAGGACACTCTTGCTCGTCAGTAATGCTATCACAATCTGCATGGCCTACCAAATCTCCCAGCACGGGGTAGCGAAACACGTCGGCGACGGTGAAACCGAAGCCAGTCTTGAGCGCCTCAGAAGCGACCTTCATGGCCACAATGGAATTGCCCCCGAGGCTGAAGAAGTTGTCCTGCAGTCCAATGGAACGGGGTTCCATGCTCAAAGCCCTCGCCCACACCGCTTGCAGAGCAAGGCCCGCCTTGGACTTAGGTTGTTGGACGAGTCTACGGCTGCCATCATCTGCACGGCGACGAGCCGCGTGCTGAAGCGCCAGGTGGTCGATTTTGCCATTCGCATTCACTGGCAGCTGGTCCAGCACCACAATCTTCTGCGGAACCATATAGCAAGGTAGCTGCGCGGCCAACACAGCCTTGAGTTCCGCCTCTATCGTGCCTTTGCTCTGTGCTTGCTGACGCAGGGGCTCGCTGCTGAGCTGACGAGGCGGATGTTGTTGATCTGCATGGTCGACCGGAAATCGGAACATGCTTCTGGTTTGGCCGGTGGGCTTATCATCTCGATTTTCCTTGTGGAAAATAACATCGTAGCCGCCTCGCTGGGAAAACTGTCTCGCCCAGCTAATCTCGGCACGGTAGCCAGCCCTTTCGGCCAGCTGGCTAATTTGCCAAGGGGAGAGCGAGGGCATGCGCTGACACTCCTGGCGCACGCGGCTGAGCCACCTTGTGTCGCGCTCGACCTGACCACCAACGTCCTTGTCGAGCGCATCGACAAGATGTCTTTCAAAGACGAGTCCGGCGCTGGAGATGTTACTCACGGCCACGACTTTCCCAACAGGTCTTTTGGCCGCCAAAAGGCGAGAAAGCGCGTCACCATCCAATTGCTGCTCCGCGAAGCTGATCCATTCCGCGTCGGCAACGTCACGAACTGGCCGCCGCGCCATGTCGTCGCCATCTCGGATATGCAAGACTACCGCGTACCGGAACTGGCTGAGCTCATTCTTTGCCTCCATCTTCTTGGGCAAGATCTCGACATGTTCAATCCGGCCTGGCAAACGGCCGGGGAGGGAAGTAAAAAAAGTCGCATCAACGAGCAACTCGGACTCTGCTCTTGCCAGGTCCGCCATTATACGCCGGACGTCGCCCATCTTTGTGTCTTGACCACCCGCAACTTGCAGCGCCTTGGCGGCGAGAAACTCCCTGTACGAGGCGTAGGAGCGGATATCGCCCAAGACCACGGTCCTCACCCTAGTCATCTGGAGAAGAATCTTGCGAATGACCATAAATAGGTAGTCCAGGCTAGGAAAGTATTGGACAACGGAGTTGAGAACAACCAAGCTTGGTGACATGTCTCTTCCCAACGTGTCCACCTCTGCCGCCGTGATGTGGTGCATCTGGACCTTGTTGGCCAGGATCGGCATCGAAGCGACCGTTCTGGTGACAAAATCCACGGCCTGGATAGATGCTTCGAGGCCGACGTATGACTCCAAGCCCCTGGTCATAAGGTTGAACAGGATCATGCCTGACCCTGTCCCAATTTCGAGGACGCGTCCGGCCGTTCCACCGTTCAGAATTGTCTCCATTGTGTCATCAAGCCACTCGCTCATCTCAGACTTCTCAATGTCGCCGCCATGGATCATTGACGTCCATCCCACAAAGTCCCTGCCGATCTCCTCGGGCGAGAGATGGCGCATGCGACTGTACGCATTGCCATCAAAATGGCCTGTCCAGGTCTCGACGAGACTCCGCGAGGCAGCTTCATCCAGCGGTACAGCCTGGTGCCGCTCCTTATGCACTGTGACAAAGCTCGCTAGCTCCTCACTGCTCTCCTCTCCCGTGGTCGGCCCAAGGATCAGGGTTACGGCGTCCTTGACACGGTCATGCTGATTTCGAAGCGCATGATCAATCTCGCCCAGCTCAACTCTTTGTCCTCGAATTTTGACTTGCCCGCTGTCCATTCGGCCCAAAAACTCAATCTGGCCATCCGTCAGGCGATGTCGTGCAAGATCGCCAGTCCGGTACGCTCTCACGACCTCTCCGTTGATGACAATATGAACGAAGCGATGAGTATTTTGCGAGACATTGATATATCCCCTAGCAAGGCCATCACCCGTCACGATAAGCTCGCCCACCACACCAAGCGGGACGAGATTCTGTTGTTTGTCCATAATGTGAGCGCCCGAGTTGCTGAGAGGGCGACCGATTGGCACCCGTGGGAGGCTGGCGACGCCCTTCTCGTCGTGCTGCGGCAAAGTATAGACAGTACTTGCGCCGGTGTTCTCCGTTGGGCCGTACGCATTTTGTATGATGCCCTTGACAAGAGTCCGCGCCATGAGGAGATCCGCCAGATCCACGCGTTCTCCTCCCACCTGAAGTAGACGCAGCCTGCATAGAACTGTCGGACATGCTGAGAGGTACTGCCGGAGCAAGGTTGGCGTGAGAATGAGCATCTCGATCTTTTCCTGGCAAAACACGCCTGGAAGAGTTAAATGATTCAGGAGAACATCTTGTCCGATGCAGACTAGGGTACCGCCATGGAGCAGTGTTGCGTAAATCTCTGTTGTAGACATATCAAAGGCGAGATTTGCCATGTGAGCTGTCACTGGCTTCTTGGGTAGATACTCAACGTTATTGCTCTGCAGCACGAGACGTAGGATGCTGCGATGCTCAACCATGACGCCCTTGGGCCGGCCGGTCGAGCCCGACGTGAACATGACGTACGCTAGACTGTGAGCAGAGGGCATTGATGAGCTGCTGGCATATGGCTCGGTTTCAACAGTTTCCTTCACCAGGGGCACGAACTCGCAGTCCGGAGACAGCAGCTCGTCGGGCACCTGAACGTCGGAGCCAACCATGACGAGCTTCCTGCTGCCGGATCCCAGGGTAGGGATGCATTCAAGAATCTGCGCCGTACGCCCGGCCGGTGCGCGTGTATCAAGTGGCAAATAGGCCAAGTTCGCCTTGAGAATGCCTAAAAACGCCACCACGGTCGCGCAAGACCGGTTCGCTAGCACAGCGACCAGCGTCTCGGCCGGAAGACCCCGTCTTGCCAGCCACCAAGAGAGCGATTCAGAGCGCTGATTGAGTTGGGCGTACGTCAGCTGCTCAGAGGCATCCTTCACAGCAATGCGATCTGGACACGCCATGGCCTGTTGGCGAAAAATGTGCACAATACTAGAGTGTCGAGGGTAGTCAGTCCGTAAGACTTGAGTGAGATCGTGGAGTGATTTATAACCGGGCCCCGTCATCAGGGGCAGACAGGCCACCGGCGCATTTGGCTCCCGGATTGCCTGGTTCAGTAGCTCACAAAAGACAGAGAGCAGGCTGCGTATGGTAGCGGGCTCGTATAGCTCAGTCGAGAAGAGCACCTCGCCTCGGAACGCGCCCTCCTCGGGATATATATGAAATTCGACATCAAATCTCGATGTGACCTGCCAGGCAATCTGCTCCACCTCTGCCCCTTCGAATACAAAATCCCCAAAGTCACGTTGAGAGTGAACAGCAAAGACCATTTGCACAAGCGGATGCCTTGATAAGTGTCTCTCAGGCCGTAACTCCGAGACAATACGATCAAATGGAACGTCTTGGTTCGCAAAGGCTTTCATCATGAGCGTCTGCACCTGATCTATAGTATCCTGGAACGAGGTGCTGTCATCAATAGTAATGCGAATGCATTGCAGGTTGACGAAGAAGCCAATCATATCCTGAAGCTCCCACCGAGAGCGATTCGCATTAGCTACGCCAATCGCCGCATCATACACTCCAGTGAGGCGATAGTGGGCCGCACGGAACACGGCGAGGAGTACTACAAAGGGTGTCATCTCCGACACGCGGCAGAGTCGCTGGAGGCGGTCATACAGCTCGCCTTCAATCCGAACCTGCTGCATATCAGCGGCACCCGTTAGTGTTGCCGGCCGCGGCTTATCACAGAGCAGTTCGGCCGGATGGCTATCGCGGAGCTGTTCAACCCAGTATTCGAGTTGCTTTTGGTGCTCTTCCGACTGGGCCTGTTGCCTCTCCCATGCAGAGTAATCGCGGTACTGAATAGGCAGGGTTTCTAGCTGCGCCGACGACGATGTGGCATTTGGTCCATGGAGAGCAGTCGAATAGAGTGCCGCCAGCTCCCTCGTCAGCACACCGAAGGACCAGCCATCGTAGACAATGTGGTGGATGACAATGGATAGAACGCACTCGTTGACGTCGCGCTGAAAGACCGTTACCCGCCAGCCCGGCTCGTCCTGCAAACGGATCGGAAGGGCCTGGTCTTTGCGCAGCTCACGCATCAAATCGTGCTCCTCATGCGACGACATGTCTACCACTCTGAGTCTTGGCTTCCCGGGCTGCCAGGCATGGATTCGCTGCATATTGACGCCCTCGACTGACGCGAACGTAGTCCGGAGAGTCTCGTGACGCTTTTCCAGCGCCGATAGAGCGGCTTGGAGCGCGTCGAGCCGCAGGCATCCCCGTATCCGCACCGCAAAGGGCATCAGAAACCACGGTAATCCGGGGTACAGCTGTTCCAAAAACCAGAGTCGCTCCTGCGCAAACGACTGTTCCACGACTGGGTACTTTGACGTCCTGGGGATATCGGTCACCCTTTGTGTCGCGTCGCCTTCCTGTCGAAGCCAGCCTGGTGGCGCGGCCAAAAGTTCGCTGGCCAGCTCGGTCAAAACGTCCTTGAAGCTGGTAGCCCAGAAGAGAATGCTTCGTCGGCGCTTCATGTGCTCGTGGTAATTCCAGACAGTGGCAATGCTGCCCTTGTCAACACGTGCCGCAATTTCAAACAAGGCAAATCGCTTGATGTCGCCAGCAGAAGCCGGCGTACAACCGTCCGGCAGCTCGAGCTGCTCAAAGAGCCCATCACTCCGCTCTAGCTGCTGATATCTGCCCTCAAAATTGAAGAGTATCTCGGCGGGAAAGTCGGACGGCATAGCCTCATGGCTTGATTTGCTGATGAACTGTGAGGTGAACCAGGCCCAGCCATTTTGCCGCAAGCCTCGAACACAGTTCATCGTGTGACGAAAAGTGTCCAGGGCAGTTCTCTTTGGCAGCCCCTCGTTAGGCTCAGGCACGCGCACCGGCCAGAAAGTGGTAAACCACCCAACCGAAGTTGAGACGTCGATACTATCTGCCCATGGTTCGCGTCCGTGGCCTTCGCTGAAGACGGCAGGGAGAGCTCGGTCGTGAAAGACCAGACTGAACGAGTGCAGCAGCGCGGCAATCATCATGTCGACGAGCCGGATCCCGTTCTGCCTGCAAGCATCGAGCACAAGACCGCTGGCCGTCTCGCTCATGATACGACGGGTGGTCACGACACCTCGCTCCACATTGTCACTGTGTTGCATTCCCCAGTAGGCAAGCATGGGCTTGGGCGTGGAGGACACGTCTGGCGCATCCAGGTTTGCAGACGCATACCGGGCCTGCAGCCTGACCCAGGAGTGGAAACTCATTGATGATGGCGGCGGTGGAAAGAGTACGTTCGTGCCGTGGTCTCCAAGCAGCAGCTCCTCCAGCTCTCGCAATATCTCCCTCCAAGAAACCAAATCGACCACAAAGTGGTGAATCGTCAGGAAGAGGGTCTGCGCGCCTCTGCCGGCGTTGTCGAAGAAGACGCCGGCGAGTAGCGGCCCCTGCTCGATGTTCAGACGTGCGCGGCACAGTCGAATGTGACTTGCCGTCTCTGCTGTCTGACCAGGGTGAGCGACTCGTTGCATGTGGAACAGAGTGGCGGCGCCGTCACAGCGTGACGGTAAATGCGGCGTCCATGTGTCCTGGCTGGACTTCGCCCAGCGCGTGCGCAAAATGTCGTGCCTACGGACAATGGTCTCCAGTGCTTCTGACAAAGACAAGGGAGAGACTGGCGTGGTGGCGCGTATTTTGAGAAAGAAGAAGAGGTCAAAGCAGATGTTGGGGTTAGGCTGCTGCAAGTGGACGTAGAGTCTCTGTATCGGGCTGAGCTCAAGAGGCCCGTCGCCGGCTTCAAGGTCTTTTTGATGGACGTGAGTAGCAACATTGGTCGGCATGAGGCCCTCCACAAGCCTGCCTATGGTCTTTCTGCTGAGCATGTCATTGAATCGAACGTTGATGTGTGCTGCTTGCGCCATTGAAGACGCCTGCATAGCCGAGATGGAGTCGCCTCCGAGCCGGACGAAGCTGTCATCCAACCCGATGCGAGCCGGGTTTATGTTCAATACTTTGCTCCATATGCCCTGCAGGCGCTTCTCGACCTCGGACCTGGGCTTCCGACGGCTCGGCTCACATTTACTCGGCCGGGACAGCAGCGAGCGGGCAACTTGGCGCAACTGTCTCCTGTCTGTCTTGCCGGCGTCCGTCGTCGGCAGCACCGGCATGGAAATAAATAGCGTGGGCACCATGTAGCCGGGAAGGGCCTCGACCAGCTTGCTCTCCAGCTCGGAAGAGATGGCTATGACTGTAGCTGCCGTCTCGTCGCTACAGCGTCCGCCATAATGCTGGAGGAGGAAGACGGTCAGCACCGGGCTTGACCCCTCATCCCCATCCTCGGCCGACACGCACTCGACCACAACCGAGCCAGCATGGGGGAGAAGCGGAAGACATCTCTGTATCACGTGTTCCACCTCGGCCAGCTCAACACGTTGACCGCGGATCTTGACCTGCGAGTCCTTGCGGCCCACGAAAATCAAGCTTCCATGTTCCGTGTACCGCACCAGATCGCCCGTCTTATACAATCGGCCGTGACGGCCATGATGCTGACCACGGACGCCCTGAAGCAACCATACGGGGTCCTTGATGAAGACATGCGCTGTCTTGTCCTTGTTGTGACCAAAGTAGCCGTCGCTCACCAGGGGTCCCTCAAGCAGCAGCTCGCCCACCCACCCCAAGGGCAACAACTGCTCATGATTCTGGGCATCGACAATCCACGGCACCAGACCAGCCCCCTTTCCGATATGTGTAGCCTCCTCTCGGTCAGAAGCGTTGCAGTTAAAGGTGCTTGTTGGAGTACATTCGGTCGGACCGTATGCATGAATGACGCTAACTTTCGCCCACCAGCGGTCCACGTCCGCAGTGCGCAGAGGCTCACCGCTGAAGATGATAGTCTTCACCTCGGGAATGCGCTCCGGAGATAACAGCCGAGCCGCTGACGGGGTAATATCAAGCACATTGGCGTGAGAGGACACTATACTTGCCTCTAGACAGCTTACCCTATCCTCGCTGTTCGGCACACATAAACAAGCGCCAGCTGCTAGAGTAAAGAGCACGTTAGAAATAGACACATCAAAGCTGTACGAAGCAAAGTCGAACACCTTTGACTGTGGGTTCAGCGCCATAAAGCGGGCTTGATGATGAAGGGCAGATGCAAAATTCGTGTGCGTGATTTTGACCCCTTTGGGCGAACCGGTGCTTCCGGACGTGAAGACGGCATATAAAACGCGTGACGACGAACTGTCTGAGTTGGGACTCGAACCCACTGCTAGACAACCGACGGGCTCGCTGTTAAAATAGTTCCAATCGACGGTGATAGTGCCGCCGGGTACCAGACGGTAACTTAAACTGCGGCACGGCACTGATGAGAGAATGACCGTCGCTTCTGCCTGGTGCACCATGTTCCGGAGACGCTGTTCCGGAAGTGACGGGTCCAGCAGGACAAAGCCGCCGCCTGCCTTGATGATACCGAGAATAGCCACCGTGGCCCACATGGATTTCTCACAGCATATCGGTACCAGAACCTCGGGTCCGACTCCCAGCGTTACCAGGTGCGCACTCAGCCTCGTAGCTAGCTGGTCAAGCTGTTGATAGGTGAGGGTACCGTCCCAGGCGCTAACCGCGGGCTGATGCGGTTGTGCCTCGACTCTCTCGCGTATTATATCATCGAGACATCGATGCACGACTTCTGGCACCCTGTGATTCCATGCCCATAACGCGGCCAAATCGTGCGCCGTCATCAGCTGAATGTCCCGAAGTGGCATCTCGGGTTCCGCGTCCTGCAGCTGATGGATAACGGATTGCAGAATCGGCGGCAACTTCTCCAATATTTCGCGCGGCTGCGAATGTCTCGTCTTTCCAAGGCAATCAGCACCAAGATAGACGTCCATTGCGAAGCTAGATGGACTGCCGTTTCTGTTGTGCCACGTTCCATGTTCCTTCTGCTGCTGCTCGTTGCTCTTTGGCCTTATCATGACTTTGGTCTGCTCTGCCGTTCCGAAGCCCGCGTCAACATCTGCTAGGCCAGAACCGGACACAAGCTGCTGGTGAATAATGCGCAAAAAGTCGACCGCGCCTTGTTCACCGTCCACTGAGAGCTGAAACGTGACGTCCACTATAGACCCATCAAGCCGCGGCATTGACTCGCTTCCAAGAACTAAGTCGCCGCCGGGCAAGCGGGCGCGGAACTCGACTTGATCTGATTCCGCCAGTCTGCCCCAGACCAGGGCCCAAGCTCCTAAAGCCGCCACAAACGGGACATGCGAAGCCGAAGCTAGGACATGAAATTGGCAATGTACGGCATGGCTTTGTTTCGGCGTCTTTGCGGCGCCGGAATCCGCAACATTCTGATTGCTGTGCCCGGAAACGTGGTTGCCATGATTCGTTGCCCCCAAATTGGACAACACAATGTCCACGCTTGGCTTGATAGCCTCGTTGGACATCTTTTTTTGGATGCAATCGAACATCCCTAAAACTTGAGTTAATAAAGACAGCCTTTGACACGTGCATCTAACGTTCTAAGCTAAAAGTGACGAAGAAAATCTGCTTTCACTTCAAGAATTTAACGATTATTTTCGTCCCTACCTTAAGTATATAAATTGATAGAACACGAGTTATTGTAAATAAAAAGAAAAGTCTGAGAAAGAAATATATATAAATAACTCGCGAACACATAGTACGTAACAAAAACCACCAACAGAGGAATTGGTGGACCACAGCACCACAGATCAGCTGTGAAGACTTCAATAGCTCGTGTCAAAAGGAAATTTCGTTTGTCAAAACATGACCTCATGAAGTTCACCAAGATAGGCAAGGGCGACTAGTCGCATTTCCAGCCGTGTATGCATGGGACAAGGTCTCAGTTCCGCACGATTTGTAATAGCACTTCATAATCAATTGCCACACGCGTTATTAGCTGCATGCTAATACTACTACAGTGACCCCTGAAGTATAGAAATGCAAGTCCATAGGGGTCCAAGATTGCTTTTTCCTGCCTATTGTGCTTTCTTGCTGGTATGGCGTGCCGCTCTCGTGCCTCATGTGTTGCATTCATGATTATTATAATAGCGCGGTGGTGTCACAAACTAACGAACACGATAGGTGGAGAACCCACTGAGCCGCTGTTCAAGACCTGGCAGAATTGCGACACGGTGGGCTCACGTGACAGGCTACGTGGGTATTATGCCCTAATCCACGAAGATTAGCCTAGAGGCCTATCACTTATACCGCATTTATATTAACTTAATATAGATAAAAA
>JAPFUF010001048.1:0-14286 GCA_030780645.1 Aschersonia sp. MBC 508
CCCCCCCCCCCCCCCCCCCCCCCCCCCCCCCCCCCCCCACGCGGGACGCATCGGGGAGGCAGATGGCAGGTAGGGAACCACCGAGATTCGTCGCTGATGCACCTGGCTCTGACTCTGGTTTTCTTTTCCTCACCCGCGCACGCATGGTGAGAGGTAAATACTGTGACGTCTTCCCTGTGTCTGTTACTATTCTAGTGCGTCGCGCGCCGAGTGGGAACAGTGCCAGGCCCGTCCCGTTACTAGACATTTACGTTGCACAGCATCCATCGCAGCTTGTCCTGGTCCTGGCGTGGCTGCTTTTTGTGGCGAGGCTCAGTCCCGATGGTATGGTCCTCGATGTGTCATTTGTGCCACCAGAGCAGGGGGGGAAGGTGTACAAAGCATCATTGTGACGATCAGCGCGAAGGGTGAGACATCTCCTTTCTGGACAAGAACTCCAGGTTCCGGGCCACAGCGTTTCCAGTCGCCGTCTATCCCTCAGTCTCTTGGCCCCAACATGAGACTGCGTGGCCCAAAGTGGGAGCAAGGTGACAGCTTTCCCTCGGAGCAGGTGTTTGTGAGGCATCACGATGATTGACTTTTTTTTCTGGTTGCTTGAGGAAGACTCGGCCGCCCCGTACCCACCGTGCGGAACAGAGACTCGAATATCCGGTGACACAGTTGGCGAGGTGGCTGTATATTGCATGGTAAGCTGCGAAAAACATGGAGCTGTGACAGTCCAAGCTGACCTAGAATGGCATAGGCAAGCTGCGGGAAACGCGGAACGTGCAGCTCATGCGCGGAGACGCAGCAATGACACTGAAGTGTGATACAGCGTGCCAAATCTGATGATCGACCGCTCAACCCACCCCTCATCTGTTTGATCATGCCTTGCAAGGAGCACACGGCCGTCACAACCCAAAGTCGCTTCGCGGCAGTTTCCGTGTTGAGCAGGATAAAGGTAGCCATTGGCGGGCGTCAGAGCATGCGACTTGTCAGCAAACATGTGTCCCGGTCCCTCACAACGCGTGGAAGCCAGACGTGCATGATGGTCTGACCACGCAAGGGGAATGAACACAATTCTCGGGTCCAGCAACGGCAAACATAGCGTGCTCGACCTGTCTCTGTTGTGTAATATCTCGGATCTTGGCCCGGGTTCCATCTAGCGGTGATGATTGATTCGCTTCCATGCGGTTGGGTGCCGGTGGGGATATCCACTATTACTAGAGACACGGTACACGCAAGACCGGTTTGTGGTAACGAGACCACGACGTCCTTTGCCCCGTTCCCTCCCAAGAATGGTCATGTGATGACCTGATGATGCCGTCCGACAGCACTGTGTCGTACTTCCTCGCCTTTGAGCGGCTGAACTCCCGCGAGCAGTGAATGGCGAGTCAATGACAAGGTCTGGCATCTGCAGTTGATGACCTGCCGAGACTCTCCTGAACCACTTGGGTGCCTGCGTTTACGACCTTGTCTCTTGTCTCTTTCTGCGTGAAACGGCGCGGCACAGACATGGCGAGAATAGGATGAAATTAAAACCGATCCGTTCTTCCAGTTTTTTTTTTAGCGATTTGTCCATGTAGCAGCATAGCTGCGCGCCCGGCACTGGCTGTCGATGCTTTCAACTGTTCGGCGCGCCGATCATGGCATTTCACAATACGAACAAAAGCCTTGTTCTCAGGTCCGGGAGGCAGCGCTACCATGTTATCGCCAGTTGAGACCAATCGTTTGTGGAGAAATAAGTCAGGCGTGAAAATGTCAAATAGCGCGAACCACCAAAGGGTGGGACTTGGGGGCTTTTGAATCTGACACATCATCTTGCAGAACGCTGTCGGCTCCGCCCAAGTTGAGGAGATACAGAGGAGTTGGGAGGCGTCCTGGGCGACGCTGACCGCCGGGCTATTCGTCCGTTGGCTGCTGCTTGCGAATCAATCTCCCATGATTACTCAACTGGAAGTTGCCACCGAATTCAAAGCTAAAATTGCCGCAGGAAACGGGGGGAGACACTGAACCCTTCGATGAAAAGTTGTATAAGCGTTTTAATGGCAATGCCTGACAATCAAAGGTGCACATGCCAATAGTGACCAAGCCCTGTTGCTTCTTGCGACGGGGCGACTCATGTAGCATGACGTAAATTCTTTTCCCATGGGCCATGGACCGAACAACGTTGAGATGCCGGAAAAGCCGAGTCCTTGACAGCTCTCTGCATCGCGCTGCTGAGATTGGTTGATTTTTTTGATTTTTTTTTTCCCACATGGAACAATCGAGGTAAGTTAGCGCTAGGTAGCGACGTGAAGTATCGCCGAAGACTTTCGGCTTCGTTGCGCAATTGACCAGCCACGACCCACATCTGTCGAATTGGACCCGAGTGAGCCAAAGTCCCAAATCTGGAGACCTTTATATTTGTCGCTCCTTCGTAAGGACCGGACCGCAAATGGGCGCCCCGGAGGAAACCCGATTACTCGGTTTATCCAGAGTTCCGATCAGAACGCCAGAATGTCCAGGAATGGAAGTCGGAAGCCAACTTAGGCAGGCGGGCTGAGCATCAGGTTCTTCCGCGACAGCGGTTTCAGTTTCGCCCTCCAAGATTGCTGATCGCAATTGAAACCATTTGGATTCAGCAGTGTGCATCGAACGCTCTGAGATCGCCAGAGAATGGCGTAGTAGAAAGCCGCATGCCAGGTAGGAGGACACAGACTCGGCATACACCATCGGTGAAGGCTACCTTGTTGCTATTCAGTGGGAAATGAAAGTGACGCACTGATAGGCTCTTGTCAAGAACCGTTATATTGTGGCCTCACAACAGCTCCCCGGTGACAGCGATAATTTTGACCCGGCTTACCGCAAAATCCCTTTCCCCTTTCCCCCTTCGTAATCATACGCTTACTCTCATGCCGTTGCTTACTGCAGCCCAATAGGGCGCAAAAAGGAAAGGACGTTCTGACTCTGCTTCACAGTCAGTGGTTCTGCATCGGTGACATTTACAGTAGTTTTTTTAAACTCTTTCGTCCATCATTGGAGACTTGAGGCACCCTCGCACCGCCTGTTTCTGGCGTCGGAGATCATAGTGATGGCACTTACTGATAGGTGTTCCCCTCAGATCCTGATCTCGGAGTTGATCAAGGTTCTTGTTGATTGCAGGGGGGCTAACTCAGCTGAAATCTCAGCTGAGATCCTGATCGGGCTAATAAGGATTCCATCAAAGTGTCAACGTTGCGTCGTCAACGGAAATCATGAGAGGGGTTTCCAGCTAGGCAATGCTCGGTGGAGACGGAGCGGATCAGGGCAACACGGCAATCAGAACGAGTCTTGATGGATCTAGGCCCGATGGCTCTGCTTTCCCGAACCTGACGATGCGCAACGATGCTGATTGATAGCTGTGACCGTCCAGGACGGTCATGACAATAATTTGCCCTGGAGAGAAAGGAATCGTCCTGGTATGACGCAAGTCAGCGTCTCAGAGAGCCTGAACGAAGTCATTTTGCTTTGTTCCACGAAGGCCAAAGTATGTAACCTCGTAACCGGACTCCCGGGTCGCAGCCGACTGCTTCAGGCGGTAGTTTATTTGTGGCGCCTTGCATGTCCTTTTTCCCGCCAAACTACGGCCAATTCTGAATTTCGACGATGCAGGTCACCCAACTGTCGACTTGACTTGGCTTGTCTTGGCCTGCAGCCCCGGACCTGACCCTAGGGGTGTTTTTTTTCTGCTTTTTCTGCCTTTTTTTTTCTTTTGTTCTTCACTTCGCTTCCTTCTGTCATATAGAAACATCCCTACGGAGTAGACACGTTCCATTTTCTCATCCGGGATCAGCCCAGGAAGATCTGTCAGACACGTTGAAGGTCGCCACATTCTCATTGCGATGAGCAGCAATGCTTGGACTATTGTTCGGTGAACCTCTCGAACAGGCCATGGTGAAGCTGTCAGAGTCTTAATGGGAGTTCTTCCCTAGTATAGATGTTCCTGTACGGAGCACGAGGAATGGGGCCTGGCTAGCTGATACCTGCGTTTTGGGCTTAAGGCGGATGCGACCACCGTCATGCAGCCACCAGGATGTTCGATTGAGTGATGAGCGATTGTTTGGCAAAAGTGGCTGGGCTGAGATTCCGCCTGTGAAGATCCACCCATTCCAGGTTCTCGGGACGCATTCCCCATTGTTGCATAACCGATGTCCTGGGAACATGCAAGGATCAGCAAGTCTTGTGGTACCAAAACCAAAAGAAGCAATCGTAAAAGGCCACTCGCTACCCGAGAAGAGGTGATCATTGAAAGAACAGGCCGAGGAAACGCAGGCTGAGGAAACGTGAATTACGACGAACCGCTGCATGGCGTAAACAATGCACCGAGACAGAAGCCAATGGCGACTCGGTGCAGGGGCCAGACAACTGCACCTCGTCGGGTTATTTCCGTGACTTACAAAGGTCTGGGATGACTTCCACTTCCGAGCGTGTCGCTGCGAGCAGGAAAGATGGCCTTAGAGGACACAGTCAATGTGATGTCTCGAAGGCGCAGACGAGAACGAGGTGCAAGCTGGTCCCCCAACGCAGAGCGTGCATTTCATCTTGAACACAGGTGATTGTACATGATCTCATGCGGCAGAACTGTCGCATGTGCGATTTCTTCGCAAGACGACGAGACGGGCTGGCTGACGAGAGGTGCAATACGAGGCATTGAATGTGATGTAAGGTGGATGCCTTTGCATGTCTCTCATTTGCTCAGAGGTAGAACGTTACCTGTGTGTAGCGCGAGACGTCGATGTGAGAAGCAAACTCGATTGTAATGTTCAGTTAAAGCATGCTGTTGCAGCAATGCCTGGAAAGATAGGGTCTTAGTCGATTCACACCAGTGGACAACAAGTTTCTATCGGGCCTCAAGCTCCAAGGTCAGCTGTGATGGTTGAGCTGATGAGAAGCTGAGACCAGGATCGGACTGGGTCCAGGTTCAGGGCCGTGTTGCATACGGGTACAAAAAAGAACACGGACGGCGACGTCTACGACTGCTGCTTGCTGCATGAAGCTGGAAAAAATTGGTCTCGTTCGTAAGGGGAAAAAGGAAAGAAGAAAGGGGAGAAATGGGAAAAAGAAAGAAAAAAAAGATACTGGAGACAATAAGACGAACAAGGAAGGAACTCCTGGATCTCGTGGCAGAAGCCACTCCCAATCTGGCAATGGACGTAGCCGCCGCACAGCTGGAAAGGCGCGGTCGCCCGAGGCCAGAGACCTGCCAGCTGCACTTGGGTAGCACGGTCCGGCCCCAGTAGGCAGGATAAAGCGATTCCCGAGTGGACGTTGTGTTTTGGAACCCATGCATGACAGACGGCAATCGGTGGTTTCAACCCTGCACAGCTTGATGGAGGATGCGCATTGATTCGACGCCAATGTGCCATAGTTCACCTCATCAAAGACAAGCAAGCCGACGTTAAAGACTGTTTTTCAACCCTTCTTTTTTCTCACCCGTCGCGGCGAGCCGGCGAGCCGGTCGAACACCGAGGCTTGGCCGCGCTCTGGCAAACCCCGGTCGCACCTCCCATCCGTCCCAGGCCAACATACTTTACGGAGTACAGTACACAGTTTTTCCAAAAGCGTGAGCACCTCGTGGCTCCACGCCTGCGCCCACGCCCTGCCCTCCATCCGCCCTCCAATTCCTGCCTTTCGTCAAAGAACACACGCCCCTCCCTCTTTATACCCTGGCCCCCAAGGACCAGGCTCGGTGTTCCCACCTTCCAGCACGTTTGATATGACATGTCTTTTAGATCCTCTACTCGTGAAACTGAGACTTCGTGTAGGAGCGATCACCAGAATGCCATAGCCCGCAGCCTCCAGATTACCTAGTGGCACTGAGGCGGGCTTAGTTCAGTAACCAGAGTCTTGGATTCACCCCATGCTCGCCTCAGTAGTCCGGTCCTAATGGGGCCATCAACATTAGTCCTTGACTTTCCCCCCCCTACACCCCCATCATGTTCACACATGTAATTACTTTGTGATTCCTACTTTTTGTGCTTTGATCCCAAACCCATAAATGCCAATGGCCCCCACGAGGTTTCTTGGGGATAGACCTTTTTTTATCCCTCTACTTCTTCAATTACAAAAAGTTCAGATTGCTCGATCAAATATCCAGCGGCACTTAGCAGCTTGACTTCGAAGCATAGACCAAAGCGCTCCTGGACGCCAGCTCTGAAGGGAAACAAGCCCCATTCGCGCACCTTTTCGCCACTATGGTTCTGTCTGGTCTCAGTTACACCACGCAGCCTTCAGCTGTTGAGCCTATAAGTCCCATATACTCTACTTCTTCAGGAACACCTCACATTCCTGTCGAGACGTGCATCGATGGCATTGTTGTCTTGGGGCCAAAGGTGAGCTGGCCGAGCCGTTGAAACCCCCATGTTCGCCATGGATCGCCTATTGACCAGCAGAAATTTAGTTGCCCGGAACCAGATGTCCGACGTGTGCTCTCGCGGGGAAAGAAGTTTGGGTCATCCCAGGCAGAAACTGCGGTTACTGTGGCACCCCGTGCGATAGACATTGAGAGGGTCAGCGAGGCCATGAAATTGCCCGCAGCAAGTACTCTGACGCTGTCTATACTCAGCCTTGCTTGTGACAGAGCGGGCACTTCAATGCGATGATCTACTCGCGGACTAGAGAGAAGGCCGCCGGTACTGATTTCAGGTCAAGCAACACGACTGTGGAGCCGGCCAGCGCATTCTTCTATTTCCTGCTTTCGCGCCTCAAGAGATGTCTTGTCGACCGTTCCCTCGTGTGACGACGGGGAAGCTTTCGACATGACATGCTTGATAAGTTGGTTCCCGGCCCTGGCTTTTCGCGATTGAGACTCGGGTATTTTTTGGGGGGTTTTTTTTGGGGGGGGAGACGACGGTGTAAGGAGCCTCACGGTCCTCGATCATAGGATAGATCAAGGATTCTGGGGTAGGTGAGACACCTGCGGGTGTTCAAGAAAATCACGGCGCACCTTGCTTCCGGAGTCATGGAGTTTTCAGTCAGTTCAAGGGACATTGATTCGCTGCGCTTTCTAGCGGCAATTGAATATTGTGTCAACACGGTACATAATTTTGGGGGAGGGGTTTCTTGTTCGTCTTTGGGGAAGCGTTCACCACAAATTGGTTTAGCATCATGATAAGAAAACCGGATCGCTCACGATCATCAGCGTTGGCCACCATCCGCGCTGTCACTTCCCCACGTCCTTATGTGTTTGTTACTCGGCGCGCCAAGCGCGTCGCCTCGTGCATGTGCAGACCATCAGGCGGCAGCGGACCGGTGCGAGGGAATGAATGTGCAGGAGCATACTCGTGCCCCTTGCCTGATTTGACCGGGCCCCAAAGATGGACCGTTGTATCAGTGACAAGATGGCTCGGCTCTCGATCTTTGTTCGGGCCTTGCGCGCCCGATCGAGCTGTTCACCACCCCTGGGCTGTCAAGTGCACAATTAAGTACCTTGATCAACATTCCCGCTCGGCATCTCCACGCTTTTCTGCCAAATCGGAGATGCGAATCAGGGGCACAAATTCCCTGTCTGCAGTCAGAATCCGAGACATGCAGTTTCATCACCTGATGTTCAATAAGGCAATCGCACGGAGAAGGTTTAGGACGGCATGTTCGTGCAACCTTTGTTCAGGATGAGCTTTCGTCCCGGGGATGCGGTATGAATGAGTTTTACTTGTAGTAAATGCTACGGAGCACATGAGCCCGAGTCAGGCCAGTTGGCCGCGGCAGAACTCATCTTCAGCCCTCCTTGAAGGCCGGAAAAGGCGGAATGAAGCCTGAGATTTACTGCTGCGGTCCTGATCAGACGCAATCGACAAGACTTAACAGGCAACATGGCAGCGGGCGAAGGAGCAAAAAAGTGGAAGTTCTTCTGTCAAGGATTGTGTGCTGGTTGCAAAGAATTTGTGTTCCGAGTTCATCCGTCCAATCCAGTACTGTTGTGTACAAAAGAGAGGCGACGCCATCTTGGGTGTTCGATCATTCCGCCGCGGATCATCCTGCTCACTTTGGATTCGCTTACGAAGGGGTACCGCTTCGTCAGGACACGCGCGGATGTTGCTTCTTTGAGTGAGTGTTCCTTCCTTTCTGAGCATGCAAATTACGGAGCACTCTTGGTCGGATATGTGATCAATCACATGGGGCCGATGAATGCGAGAAATCGCCAGCAAAGGTGCAAACCCAAGAATGGACAGTTAGTGATTGCTCTCAAATACTTCGGCCACCTGAGACTCCATGGCCTTCTTGTGGTTTGCCCCATGTGCCCCTTCTGCCTAGAAAAGTTTCCAGTCCTACATCTTGAGGCTTTGTTCGATTAGGGCGGATGGTCGGTGACGCTAACGTTTCGCTTACACGCACAAGCGTGGGCGTCTCTTGCAGAGTGTACCCGAATCTGGCGAGATATCAGTCGCAGGCGCCAGTCGCCGCCCCAAATCCGTCGCGTGGCAACATACAGCCACAAACTGACGTTGGGGATGGTCAGCTTCTATTCATCTGCTCGGGCCGACAATCCAGTCGCCACACGAAAACATTTGTCATAGCATCAGCACGCTTGCTGCGTTGCGGCTAAGGAGGTTCTCGTCACCCAAAGCTGAAGTCTGCGAGGCCATTCAGCCGGGGCGGAGGAAAACTTCGATTGTTGCATTCTCCTTTTTTTTTTTTTTTTACTTTTCTCCCGCCCTCACTCCTTCTTGTGATTGACTCGTTCAAGCTCGCAACGTGTTGGAGCTTTCTTTTGCTCTTTTGGCCACCCCGGGGTAAGCAGGAAACGAGAGCGGGCGGGCGCTCCCAATAATGCGAGCTGTCGTGTGACGCGACAGGTCAGACCCAGTAGCTGGGTCACCCATCAAGTTTGCAGGACGCATGCTTGACCAGTGACTGATCAGATGTGGGCAGAAGAGAGTGGGAAAGGGGAATTATGTGGAAAAAAAAAAAAAAAAAAAGAAACGAGGCGCAAACTTTCTTAGCTTACTTTATGTGCCGTTAGCACCCACACGTCAAAACTTTGGCCACTCCCGGCACCACCACCTCGTGCGTGTTTGAAGGATGCTACTCTGCATCCTGTCGGCTGTTCGAGGGCTGAGGATGCGAACTGGAATGTTACTTCGCTTGCTTGGCTCTTTGCAGCAAAGCACCATGCATGCATGCGGGATTTAGGCGAATGATTGGGCAGGCAAAATTCCGACCAAGCAGCATGGACATCTTGCCTACAAGCCTGGCTTTGAGCACCGCGCACCTACTTGCTTTGACACCGCGCTCAACGCATCGTTACCTCGTCTCCGTTCTGCACTGTTCGGATCCATTTGTGGCACTTCGCAACTGTTGCCACGCCATGGCCGTTTCATCATTCCATTTTGCTGTGATATCCAACATTCGATTTGTATGAAACCCCCGACCTTTTCCCGAGCGATTCTAACGTCCAATGGCGCGGTCTCTGTGTGACATGGGAGGATGGACAGCCCGGAAAAGGGAGTCCTGTGGCCAGAATCTATTGCGTATTGTTTGACTGCTGAGGCCAAGCTTATCAGCGCCGCGTTCTGCCTCTCACATGCAGCATTGGGCGATTGCAGAGGCATTAGGCCATATTTCCTCGCCTTCAAACGGAGCCTTGGCTCCAGAGAGATGCAAAGAAAAGCAAATCGGACAGGGCTTGGACTAAATTGAATGCCTCGATAATAAGTGAAGCAACCGTCGCGCCATCTGATATGCATGTCGCTCAAAACGACACGGACACCAAGGCGTGCACTATGTTCATTGACTCTGCGCTGTGTTTACGATACCCCAAAAGTTGTATGCAATTGGCTGCCAGAAGCGTGATCGGGAGAATATGCAGCCCCCAATGCACCGAGCACAACGCGCGAGCTCTCTGCATATGCGAGCCAGACAGCTCTAGTGGTGACATCATGGCGGGGACCGGCCAAGTCGCCGTAATGCGAGCTTGATAGCTCCAGACGTCCCTTGGTCACTAGCTGCCTACTTGAAGTAAGTATTTAGTGCTCGGTGCCGAACTGCCCCGCCCCCACCAACAACCTAAGATCAGACGGGAACAGGCCTGGCACCACTGCTGTAAGCTTGATCCCGGCCGACTTGAGGAAGTGCGGCCGACGTTCAGAGATTTGGTGCCTGATGGTGCAACCAGCAGTACTCTTATGACCGAATCTTCATGCCATCAAGATTGCACCTCTCTTGTCCAGTCCTCATTGTTGTGTCCTCTCTCTGTTCAATCCGGACGCTAAATGGTATCCCGGGATCATGGGCCCCTCTTCCGCTATTAGTGTGGAACGATCTCACCGATTGCTTCCATCTACCTCGGGTAGTGCAAAAGGCCGCCCACTCGTCTCGACCTGCCCTTGTTTTCCGCTCGTTGCCGTTCAACAGCCTATTCAATGACCAGACAACCGCCATTGAACTCCTGTAGATCTGCCCGACTGACTTCTCGTCCTGCCCAGCTTTTTTCACGGCCCACCTCAACGCCCTAGGACAACAGTCATAAAGTTTCTCCGCAATCTTTTTGGCCTGTGTTCCTTCCACCGGACGCCTACCATGTCGACGATGCCTGCTACGGGAGGCCACAGCCAGGCATGCTGCAACGTTCCTCCAGTCGTCAGCAAAGGATACCAAGCCAAGGGCTCGTACGAAGAGATTGGTGGCTACAATACTTGTAAAGTTCTCGTTTCTCTGCCTGCCTGCCCACCCATGCTGACAAGAAGCGAATTTCATGATCGCAGATGTCACGGGTCCTGCCGAAGCCACCAAGGCCATCCTGGTCATCATGGATATATTTGGCTTTTTCGAACAGACTCTGCAAGGCGCCGACATTCTAGCCACTAGTGACACCGAGCAGAAATACAAGGTCTTCATCCCGGACTGGTTTCATGGTAATCCAGCGGATATCTCATGGTGAGTGGACTTTTGGTTTGCTCCCTTTCGAGCCTTATCCTCATGGGCTAGTATGGCAATCCACGAAAAACTACCTCACACATCTGTTTCTAGGTACCCACCGGACAACCCCGAGAAGGAGAAGAAGCTGGGCGAATTCTTCGGCAAATTCGGTCCTCCAGACGTCGCCGGCAAAGTTCCCGCCTATGTCAAGGCTGTCAAAGCCAAGAATTCTTCCTTGAGCAAGTTTGCGATCGTGGGTGTAAGGCTACCCTACCATCAAGAGCAATAGATCAGTTACCCAGTGAAGACCACTAACAATCATCTGAACAGTACTGTTGGGGCGGCAAGGTTGCCACCCTTTCCACCAAAGCTGACGACAGCTTGTTTGGGGCTATTGCTTCCTGTCATCCAGCCATGGTAGATCCTAGCGACGCTGGAGACATCAACGTTCCCACGATTCT
The DNA here is from genome assembly GCA_030780645.1 of Aschersonia sp. MBC 508. Classification (NCBI taxonomy): domain Eukaryota; kingdom Fungi; phylum Ascomycota; class Sordariomycetes; order Hypocreales; family Clavicipitaceae; genus Aschersonia; species Aschersonia sp. MBC 508. Next base: position 11,319 of record JAPFUF010001048.1, read on the forward strand.
TCTGGCATCTGGTGACGAGCCTGCCGACGACGTCAAGGAGTTTGAAAAAAACCTGACAGTCCCCAAACACGTGGAGATTTTTGGCGACCAGATCCACGGCTGGATGGCCGCTCGATCTGATTTGAGCAAGCCTCGCGTCAAGGAGGAATACGAACGCGGCTACAAGACTCTGCTCTCATTCTTCAGCAACCATGTCTGATTGGGCAAAACCTCGCGCGAGTTGGAACACAAGGCGCCCAGTGCTGATTTGACTTGATGCTCCCGGTTCAGTCCCGGCTTGGATGGATAGCTCTTGAGTGCCCATTGCATGAAATGAAAGCATCAGGAATGGGTGTTGCCATTCAAAAGTAAGGAAAGGGATCGAATGGAGAAAAATTGAGAATACTGATTTAAAATGAATTGCTCTTATGCGTTCGACGTTTCGGCGCTTTCCAAAACTTGATCAACATCTAAGAGGGTCCATGGGCCCTCCGTACACATATTCTCGCTAGCTGCCTTCACAGCCGTGCAGACTGTATAGTCATTTGAGAACCATTCCATCCTGACATCCACATCTTTGAGCTGTTCCCCTTGAAACCATATCTCGAGGTCTCCACCTTCTGGCGGCGTTTCCCCAGGAGGAGCAAAGTATCTGAACTCCAATTGTGCCAACCATTTCGCCATTAATGCCTCGCCAGTCATCTTGACGTATGCCTCCCTGAAGCACCACAGGGCATAAAAATATGCCAGTTTTCTGTCCATGTCGTGGAAAGGTAGTTGCTTCAATCTTCGCACTTCACTGGGTGAAAGCACGCTTTCGTGCATGTCCACATAGCGTGGCCACCCATCCTTGTTGATATACTCGTGGTCCCGAGTTCGTCGTTCAGACGGGCACGCAACATCCACGCCAATGGACAGTCCGGGGGTCGGACGATGCACAGCAAAGAGAGCGACGAGACCAGCCTGGTGAGAAACATTGAAAAGTAGAGGCTCCGAGTCATCGGCGAGGCGGAAAACAGGCTTGGTGTGCGCGTCGCGAGTGAATTGAGCCAAGGACCAATGGATACCGCACAACGACGAGATGACGTGACGTTTCAGGAGGGCAGACCCGAGGGCCATCTTGGCATCTCTAACAAAATGGTATCGCAGGACTGAGGCGCGTTCCTGGTCAGTGAGGAGAGCCAATGCGCGAGAGGCCTGAACTTGCGTGATTAGCCACTGACTTTGTGTGCCGGGGAAATCATTGCGCAAAGGCGAGGTCTGGGCTTTACTTCACTTTCCAGGTCTTTGGTTGCTGAGGCGTTTGGCCATAATGCACGGGTGTCAAGCATCCATTTGATGACGACTGGGTCGCTCATGATGTTGGAAGTGAGCGACCCTCCCCCGCACCACACTTGGACGTGATTCAAGCTGGCAAATGAGTTGGTCGCACGAGCAATGTCAAATCGTATCCACGTACGTAGACGGGCCTGGCGCGAAAAGAGGCCGTGAGAACATACGGATGACTGCACAAAGATCTTGCTCAGGCACACGGCGGGTGATTGAAGAGGGATCTCCCGTTATGCACAGTCGAATAGTGTCAAAATTCAGGGTCCACCGACTAGCCGTGCGTGTGCGTCAAGAAGCCTTGACGGGGCATCATCCTAGTATTCCATGTCGAAGGGTCCAGATCGTCTCTGCATGCGGCACTGCCCGGCAATAGGTGGTGTTGGGCCGATGTTGACTTTTAATGCACACCGACCCGTAAGCCAAGAGTCAAGGCTCGCACACTCGAGGCTCGCCTGGCTCGGTAAGAAGACTAGTCGTTGTGCGGCACGCTTGTAGGAAGGGGTGGGTAGTAATTCAAAGTGGGGGAGAGGAGAGACTTGAGGCTCGGCCGCCGTGAGTGACATGATGCTAGGCTACTTTGGTGTTTTCAACTACAAACCACTGCGTTGTGCCTGAAGCTTTGACGGCCGCCTTGCCAGGTCGTTCGATCTTGCACGGCGTGACCGTAATGCGGAGGTAATGATGGGAAATGATGATGGAAGATTCTAGTACTCAGACCGCTCTGAAGTTCCGGAAGAGATGGATTCCGACAGAGGAGACGGAGGCGATCATGCTTACGAATCTTAGGGGACGTCATGAAGCTGAACCCACCACTCCTTGAGCTCGGCAAAGCATACAAGATACCTGAACATAGTATTCCACATTTACTCTCCCTGTCGACGGTCAGTCTAGTTATGATACCTTAACTTTGTCGTCACACTCAAGGATTTTGGGCTTTTGGGGTTTAAAAAGTCTCGACATCCCAAGCAACCTTTCCGTCGGTCACCGGTGGTCCTTGCTTCCTCTGAGCCTCACAAGCAAGGTACGAGCTGCGCGCGGCGCAGTTTGTACCACCAATGGATTCGGTAGAAGGAACGTAAACTTCTTGATTGTTGCCGCATGTAGACAGCCCTGCCGAAGGATACAATGCACGAATGAATTCGCTGAAGTAGGAGCGAAATGAATGGAAGTACAAACGACGAAGCTGCCGTTGGTATTGAAAGGCAAAAACCCGCCCGGTACGCTATGCAGCGCGCGCGCGCGCGCGACGCCGGTAACCCCCAGCCGTGCAGCAGCGGAACCCGATCTGCGCCGGATTAATTCGACAACGTCTGTGCCTCAAACCTAATCCAAATCTGCTTGCCATTTTACCAATTACACAAGGACTTTTTTGTTTTTTTCTCCCTCCGTAATCCGCCATTCTTGCCGCCACTCTGGGAGGCCCGCGCTATACGTTGAAAAGGCTGCCCAAATCGCGATCTATCACAAGAAGTCAGCCCGTCGTTGCTCGCTTTCTGGCTCTCTCTCATTGGTGGCCCGCGGCTGCTGAATTGCTTCTATACACTGGCTCACCTCAGGAGTAAAGACCACTCGAGAGCTTGCCCCCCGCCACCCCTTCCCCTGAACCTCCAAGTCTTAGCGCCTTTCCGGCACCGTTCAGCGCCGCCGCACGGCACTTTCT
>JAPFUF010001051.1:0-18716 GCA_030780645.1 Aschersonia sp. MBC 508
GCCCCCAAGCATACAGACGACTAGGCACCTTGGCTCGAGAGTCGTCGCCCGCGGCCCTCATGGCGTAAGACTGGTCTGTTTCGTCAGCCAGCTTCAAGTGGCTGCACATGATGATGCGTCCCTGTCGCGCGTTGCATCGGGGGGGATTCTCCATGGCCAAAGACTCGGGTATCTTCCGCTACTTGACTTCGGTTCATCGCATCCCATCGTATACGCCTCCCCAAGGCACGTACTGAGGCCGTGCATGGGCGTGGCCGTAATTCCGACACCCTGGATGTTCAAACCTTTGTGAGGTACAGTGACTTCGACTATACGACGGTAGATTTGAAAGGGGGGCGTAGCCTTTCCGACACAAAGGTTCTTGGTCAGAGCCGAGGACGAAATAGTCAAGGCAGTGTTCTGAGTGCTCAATCCGCGCCGCAGCCTCGTTTTGACTCTCCTCTCACTCTGCATCCACCCTGGGACATAGAGACACCCAATCGCCCTCGTTGTGCCTCTGCACACAACGCATTGTACATTCGACCCCAGTCTCGCTCGTCTGCTGGGTTTAGAACCCATAGTGCCCCTGATTATGTCCCTGTCAGGCTTGTCGCCAAGATCTTACAGTTTGGCTACAGCCACGTGGAAAGACAGCATTGCAACGCTGATCACGTACGATTTCGTCCCCAGGCCTGTTTCGTGGTGGGATTAGCAGGGCACCGTCTGGGCTACGGAACTTAGACGGATGGAGTTTTCCAAAAAAGACGGAAGGAAAGGCGAAGACATCGTTGTAGTCTCACTGCTGTGAGGGCTAAAGCAACAGGTCCATGCTCTGTTTGAACACCAGTAGGCACAAAGGCCAGGACTAGGCAGTGTGGCAACCATGCTCCAACAAAAGATTTTGCGTGCCTTACATGTACCAAGTTGATGAGAGCGGACTCCTTTGACCTTTCAGCCCAGATGTTAACAAAGCGAGATTTGCAAGCTTTCCATCACTACGCCGTAGTTCAAAAAAGAGACGTGCAAAGAAGAACATAAGAGGGCTGTTTCAATAATGAAAGTCAACAAAGATTCACGAACCTTTGCAAATATGCGACTTGACCCTTTACATAAAGTTGGGTGAGGCCGTCCGGTCTTTTCATAGCAATTCGACGGCTTGCACAACCCCCGTTGACGATCTCGACTGATAACCGGACATCTAGAAGAGGCCGAGAAGAAGGGCATACCGGATTTAGTACTCACCAACATGACGAGAGGGAGAGAGGAGTGCAGAGAGTCGTGTTGGGTTGTGCAATATTCACGTGGTGGACGAGACTGCGGCAAACCGAGGAATCACCAAAAACCACGTCAGCGCAACGGGTGCCAATGCTCCATACCCGCCGCCTGGATCCAACCATGCTACCGATGCTGTCCGTCACCGCCACCATCGCCTTTCCCGAACCCTCAGCAAATGCAAGTCAATAACTACTTGTGGGGCAGTGGTGGAGGATATGGGGGATGTGGAGGACATGGAAACTATGGAGGATACGGAGGGTTCGGAGCATCATGTTGCTGCTGCTGCTGCTGCTGCTCGTCCGCGCACGGTGGTGAGGCGAAGCCCGGTGGAGCCAGCAAGGACTTCGAGTTGGAAACCATTGACAGAACTTCCAATCACGACGCGGCCAGACGAAAGTTTATCGGACGATACAAAATGCAAGTGCCCAAGGGCTGGTCCACCGCAGACATCCTTGGCTGGCTGATTATAGAGCCAAAAACTCACAAGGCCACGGTCATATGGAAAGACGATCCCCCGGAACCGTTGAGCGCATCCATACAAGCCGACGAGCTCAGGCTGCATGCCAAGCGGCTCAGGGTTGAAGCAAAGGGGGAGAACCTTCCCGTCGCCCGGTGCGAGTAGTATGCCAATGTCCAGGTAGCCGGAAGCATAATGAGATCCCTGGAATCCGAGGTCTTTTGGGAAGTCTGTCTGCATACGGCGCCACCCGCTGACGAGACGAAAGTTGTCAGGGGACGTCTCTGCAAGGACTGACCGGATCTCTGCACTTCAATCATCATCGACGTCCCACGGCCAGATAAACACTGCATGAAATCAAATGATGCGTGGCGATGAGTGTCAAGAATCTGCGGGGACTTCGCCCATTTGCGGTCACTTCCTGGTCCCGACTGTCCAACTCGGCGTCAGCACTGTCCGGATTACTAGGGGACCGACAATGTCCAGAGGGAGCCTCGCATAGCTTCGTAATGATCCGGGCGGTCATTTGCACGCGCAAATCGCCGCAAGATGAGATCAAGGAAGACGTATCATTCAATGTCGCGATGTCGGGCGCACGCATGGAAAGCCAGGGTAAGTCAAAGGTAGCGCTGACGTGATTGTTTGTGGCGAATTGGCGTTTCTGAAGGATTCCGTGCTGGTCTGATGTACTTTAAGTGGACTTGGAATAGTGACATTCACTCGAGAATCGTACGTCGGTTCAAGCGTATGGGCAAGCGGAATACTACCGAGTCCGGATTTAGATTTTGCTCTGCGCTTTGTCGCATCTCTTATTTCCGATTGTGCATGGCAGGTTTCGGGATATGCAATATGAGCAAAACATGGCGAAATTTCGATGCCGACTGACAGCTCGGTAAGCCACCGGAATCACCCAACGGCCAAGTGACTGGCAGATGGCTGGCAGGAACTAGAGACTTCAGGGTCCATGATATAGATCCTTTGGCTCTGGCCCCGAAAGATGCTCACTCGAACCCTTCGAGCGCTTCGGCGGATTATTCCTGCGGCTGCATCGTAAGGTTGGGCGAGTGCAGAAATAGTCTCGGTGCCATACTGCTCTCCTTGTGTCAGTGCTGCCCAGCGGGACCAAATTAAAGCACCGGAGCCGCAGGACAAGCGATGAAGGAAGGCGCCGAGGGGGCCAACAAGCATGGTGCAGCCGTAGGCTTGTCCTTGTTGCTGAAAATATTCCGCAATGCCACTGGCGTACAACAGACTTGGATCATTGCTCACAGTCCAATCGTGGAGTGAAACTGTCGCATTGCCTGTCGCATTGCGAATCCATGGATCGCCTCACATGATGAGAAAAATCTTGGCCTGCTGAGGCTGTATCTTCCTCCGTCGCGCCGCTTCTCGCTTTGGACATCGATGGCTTTGCTTGCATTGACCAGATGTCTTACTACCCTGGGCGGCAAGTGAGCGCCCCTTCGTAGTCACCGCCACATCATAGGCAGTCCCGTTCCCATATTTTCGGCGATCCAGCCATCAGCTTCTCATAAGGTGTTTCCATCAAGGGGGTAGATGCAGAAGATATCGACCCAAGGATTCTGCAGCGCTCCGATCCACTTTAGTGACGTCTCGCAACCCGGATGCCACGGCGAGTGACTCAGATGCTCAATGGCTTTTAATGGGTCGTTCAGGGCGCGCAGTGAAGGATGACGACGACGGGCCATCGGGCTATGCAAGCTTCCATGCTCTTGCGTTCCGTGTGCTACATACGGGGGCTGCCAAGCCTGAGGACACGGTTCGAGAACGATGATGGAAGCCAGAATGTAACAAGGGAATTCAAGACGAGTGGAGCATTACCAATTATGCGAACGCCCAATTGAATCGACGGACCAGACACCATTGCTGAAAGACGAATTTCGGCGAAGTATTGACCTAGTCCATTAATGCCGGGGTTCACCTCCGAAATCGAGCCCCAAATTCCGCGCCGCAAGCCTGACTTGGCCGCAAGGACATAGGGCCAACAACTGACCCTGATGTCAGATAGTAGCCTGCTGTCCAAGAGCCATTGAGTTCTTGTTGCCCCTCGGACCATGAAATCGCGGCATCCATGAGTTGTTGGCTGACCTCCTAGTACACATCCGGGCCGAAGCCAGCCTTCTGTTCAACTTTCGTCTGGTGACTTGAGGAAGCAAACCAGGTGAGACGTATCTGCTGGAGAAACAATGATGGGGAGTTTTGACACAGCCACATACATTGTAGATAGAATCATTCGTGCCAAACCGGGACCGAGAGCATTTTGAATGAGAGTAGGGATAGCTCATCGTTCGCTGGTCCCGACATTTATGAGTAACAGAGGTTTGCCTCGTCCCACGTTCAATCACCCAAATAGATGTGAGCCCCAGCGGTTGGAGGCCTTGATAGAGATGATGCTCTGCGACACGGCAAGTGGTTTTGCATCTTGGCAAATCACGCAAAAGCTCCCTGAAGTTCATCCCCTGAAATACCCTGGGCGTTGGCGCAGGGAGCGAGCAGCCTGAGATTCGTGGCTCGGCTCCAATCATGTCCTTTCCCCGCCGGATCGTGCCGATCACAATTGATCCCTGGAGCATCTGTTGCACTGGAGCAATGAACGCTCATCGCGGCCTAGCAGGAGATGCTGCTTGCTGTGCAGCAAGGCAGGCAAAACTCTTTTCGTAGACGGCTCCACCGCGCAGAATCTCTTTTCCAGGTTCATGATGCTTTGAAATTCTGAGGCAACAGACTTCAATGAGAGCTCAGCCGTCTCTGCCATTTCCTAATCGACTTACAGTACTTTTGGAAGTATACATTGACGCTGTGTGTTGGGCATGCGGCGTGGCATTTGCCGCAAGGATCTTCGCCCGAGTTCCAGCTTCGCCTGGCAGTGTTATAACGATTTGCGCGAGTACAGACCGGTTCATTTGTTCGAACCACCATCTTCTGGCCAAAAGGAATCGTCAGGAAGTCCCACTCAGATACAAAGAACAACGCGTGATCTTTGCTGGAAAGCGAGTAACCATCATCCGAGCGTCCAAGAAATATTGCAGAAACGCTAGTACGTTGGCTGGGCAATTAGAGATGGTTCTGAAACACGATCTGCGGTATTCCATTCTAGGAATTTGCTCACTCCACCGGCTCTGCACCTGAGCCCTGGACTTGAATGCAGGCACGCCGTTGCAGTAAGGTTGTACTGCACTCCCAAACCCCCAGGGACCGCTGGACGCCGATCCTCGCACGAGATCGTCAGCGCATTCGTGAGAATGCCGCCGCACGGCGGTATGGATGATCCTAACAAGCATCAAGGTGCCAGTCCCCGAAAGCTGCCGAGGAGTGCTGATGCAAGTCCATGGGTTCCTGACACGAATCAGGACGGTCGCTATGGCCAAGTCGGAAATAAGTCTGACGTCTAGCGTTAAGATTGTCGCATCAAATTTTAGGACCTTGGAAATCCCATTACAACTATCGACAGCTTTTGCGCAAGCTCGACTTCACGGTCTCCATTCTGCGCCGAGGCGGACCCTGCATGGAAGCCTGGAAGAAGTTTTCAACAGAAATAGGCCTGTGACTGGGAGGATGGGGAGCCTGGGAAATGGAGCCAGGGGTTTCTTTATTAAGATTGTCCCCTCTATGAACGAATGGCACCGAGATCGAAATAAACGGCGCGCCGTCGGCGGTGTAAAATCGAATTGGCGGGAATTGCCTACGTTATCCTATGGTAGATGCCAGGTAGGTACGTAGTATGTAAAACAGATGAGCATCGATTCTGCGACTTGGAGCCATGACGACTCAATAGATGTCAACATATCACCCGGCTGTTAATGCAAGAGATGTCCAGGTACCCTAGATGGCTCCTAGCGTGGCACGTGTGTAGCCATGTGGCGATGGCCATGACCAGACGGCAGTCTATGTTAGTGAGGGCGTTCCCAAAGGTGCCAGCTTAGCCACTTGCCTGGATGCTGACCGCGCTGTCCAGAGCGAATGATCGCCCGGTGATGCACGCCGGGTGCCCTTTGGGGACGATCGCTGAGATGCGTACTTTATGGCCTGGTGTTGCGAACAAAGTGCACTCTGCCCTGTCTCCTGTGCTGGAACAGCAGTGAAAAGCACCATCTCCAGAAGCAGGTTCCGACGGACAGCCTGGCCCGTCTATAAGCGCCGAAGCGGTGGGTGCAGGTAGGCAGGCAGGCACAGGCAGGCAAGGCAACGAAGCTTGGCCCCGGTGTATGTACAACCGGTCTGGTGGAACCGATTCGGGCTGTCTGGTTCGGCCTGCGCCGCATGACTTGGCGGCTGCAGTCGAACGAGCTTCCCGAATCCAAGCATAACGCTATGTTCCGACCTGCAGCTCACTCATGGTGCATGATGTGCGTAGAAAACCCCTGGCGGCCTTGTCCTTGAGAGGCTCGATTTGTGTGTTCCTGTTCCTCTCTGCACCTGCCACGAACTTGCGGTGTTTCCTTGCCTTTGTCACAGACTGACAGCTGCACGCCGCACATACCATGTGCCATGTGCCAAATTGTGGAACTAGGAGCCAGGAGCCAGGAGCCACGGAGGCAGGCAGGATGCAGCTCACTCTTGCCTGCCTAGTATCGTCGACCTCCGGTCCAATAAGCAGAGTTTCCAACTATGGACCAACCATCTTCACAGCTCTAGATGCTGTCAGTTCCCAGATTGGCCTTCCGTTGCCTCCCGTTGCGGCGGGGACGCGCTTCATATTCAGCCTAGCTCGCGCGCACTGCCCTCGATCTCGAGCCTTGCGAGCACATCGGACTCACGCCCGGATTTCTCGCTCCCATGTACCAACGTCGCGGTGCCAAGTACCGCTGACTTGGGAGGACAACCAACGCCTGTGTCCGACATGGACCAGCATTTACATCCACCCCTTCTCCATGCTGGCACGAGGTCGTGCCCCGTCTCCTTTCCCGTCGCAAATCACTGACGCTCCAGACAAATTCGTTTTGTTCTGGACACGCCTTCCGCTCACCTTTGAGGTCTCTGTTGGCGGGGACTGAGCCCCAATTTACACCTCTTATCGCTATGACCAAGACTGCCTGCCTAGGTCCTTACTCCTGTTGCTTCGGTAGCCTTTCTAGTATAAAATGTCCATGACGTTCTCTCCTTTGTTGCTTGAGTCATCCGATGAATTTTCAGTCCCCTTCTGCCTTGAATGTACATAAATTTTCCCAACAACATCGCCCAAGTCGAGCCTATATCGTTGTGCCAGTCCTCCAACGGGCACCCTGCTTTGCCGGAGAGTACTCTTCCACTGCTAGAAGATCATTCCCTGGAAAACAGTATTTCATGTCAACCTATCTCATCGGGGGCACTCTACTGAGAACCTTGATCATTCCCAATCGCCACGTGCCCCCTATCATTCCTTCCTATTCTCACCCTCCGCTCAAGTCATGGCCATGTTCAGTACTCTCAAGTTTTCGGAGACTGGTGAAACTCAAGTCTTGAAAACCACCGATAACCCTACAGACTTCCAGCAAAATAAGCATGAGGCTTGCAAAAGATGTCACGAGAAAAAGGTTCGTCTGCACATTTCATTCCTGAAGGCTCTCCAACATCGCCTGTGTGGCACGTGGCGACTTCCTGATGTATGCGTTAGATCATCGTCAGAGGCTCGACGCCGCATTCACCGTTGGCACAATATGCTTCATCAGAGCGAATGAAACGATTATGGGCTAACTTGATCAAAGTTGAAATGCAACGGGGCCAAGAACGGATGTGAAAGATGTGCCTCTTCCGGACATCTTTGCGAATATAGTCGTTCAAGGACGCGCCACGCAAAAAGAAACAAAATGCCGAACAGCCACTCTGCGTACAGATCAATGTATGAACCTTCGGAGGATCGCAGCCCTAAGGCATCATCAGCCCACAATACATCGTCGTCGTCGTCGTCACGGACGTCAACGTGGAAAGGGTCGAGGCGTGAAGCGGTCTCCGCCTCTGGAGGGAATGTTTCGTCAACTGGGAGCTCAGAGGACTACGGCAATGGCGTGGACGACTACTACATTGGGAAGACCTACGATGCAAATGAGATGGCTTCAACTACCACGACTATGCACTCTGGTTATCCGTCTATACCCGCGGAACAGTACCCTGCATATGCGGGAGATTACTACCACGTATGGGGAACGCCAGGAGTCCCGACTTCCACAGCTCCTCCTACATATGGCGGGGCACCAGACACGTTGTTTGGACATAATGATATTGCCTATTCTGATTATTCTCAGCACGGCACCTACGGCGCCTGGCCGGATGATTCTGGGTTCTAGCAAGGTACTCCACGAGTCACCTCCTTCGCTGCTGTCAATATCTCGCCCTCCATCAACGTGAGCGAGTACCATGCACACTTCCGCTCTGTGCTGCTTTCTAACAGGCTCAACCGCAAGATGGTCACAGTGCCATCTACGAAATTAACGACTGACGCATTGAGCTACCATGTACTTCTCGATCTACGCCACCAGCATCGCTGACTCCTGGAATTCCATAGATTTTGGGTGGGGAGATTTCTCCTCTTGTCTTTAGTCTCATTTTCTGTCTACAATAGATTTGACGACGCATCCAATTGCTCTGTCGACTTTCTTTTTTTTGGGCCTTTGATGATCACTTCCCTGCTCCTGCCCCCTCTCGCCGTGTTGACATCCACCTCGAGTGAAGGAGGCCCGCGATGCATTCTGCAATTTTTGACACTGTCGAGTCTTGGCTATCCAGGTCGCGCAAGAGGCAGGATACGTCAAACGCCAATTCCCTGACCTAGGCTCATATTGCCCATTCATAACGGAACCACAGGGCTTTCAGCACCAATATACTTGGTTCATGCGACACGCGAGAGAACGATGAGGCCACCTCGTGTAATTTGCTCACTTTGCCGTTCTCTTTTTTCCCTCTCTGCTTTGTTGAGGCTCTGCGTAACGTCATAACACAAATATCATGCTATAATACCTTATCTGCCAACGAAGGGTGCAATCAGGTCGAATCCACTTGGCAGGCTCCAGCTGATGGCGGTTGACATGACTCGGCTCAAGCGCGTCGAATCCGGGGAAGGTGCAAATCAGATGTGCCGTGCCTGCTATTCCGAGCTCAGCCGAATTACGGCAAGTGCCCCATGTCAATGCAGGACAAAGAGAAGAAAATCAGGAGAAAGAAGGACGGAAGGAGAGACAGCCGATGCTGTGCCCCCTCCATCGCCCCATTACAACTTTCTCTCGTACAAACATTTCTTGAGCAAGGACGAGAGAATATTAACGCAGATGGGCGCAGCACAGAAAAAGGAGAAGAACCATGGCACTTGCCGACAACTAAGCGACGGTGGGCGCTTGCGGCAATCCGAGGGTATATTTCGTCATCTTAAAGAGGACGTAATCGCAGGTGATGGGCTCATCTGTTGCCCACGACGTAGGTAGGTAGGTGCCTTGACATGATTAGTCAGGCTGGGAGACAGCGCTACTGCCGGCGAGCCGTCGCTTCCTATTCGATCGCTCCGCTTCTCATTCCAACTGCGAGCCCGACCAAAATCCCAATTTCGTCGAGATCTCGCTCCAGATACAGGGGCGCTCCCTGTAAAGGCCAACTCAGAGCTTGAACGAGACTTTGCTTTCCTGATATAAACGAGCTTTCGTGTGGGGGAGACGAAGCAGACTCTCCCAGCAGATTGCGAGCCATGGCATCATCCGACAAGGAGACGGTCCCTCCGCCTCCGTTGGAGAGCAAGTCGGTTGTGGCGCAATTGCAGGACTGGGGATGTAAGTGCTCTACTTTTCTTGCTGCTTTTGGGAGCCTGGAAAGATTGTTGGCTCGATACCTCCTCCTCAACCTGCTCCTCCTTCACAGCCTCTCTGCGTTACCGGCGCTGGTGGTCCCCGTCCAGAACCCAACCCAACCCCATATCTCCTGCTCTATTTTTCATTTTTTTTTTGTTCTGTTACTCTCCCTTTCTCAACTTCTATCGTCATGCTCCCTCCCTGTTTTCTTGTCCTATCCGTCATTGCCTGTTCCGTCTCCGACGTTACTTCGAAATAGGCCAAGCCTCTGCTCCATTCCCGTTTTTTTTCTGCGTTCCGAGCCGGATCTCCAACGCCCACATGACGGGCACTGGATGCACGTACTAGGCAGCCTAGCGGAGCTCGCCGCGCGTGCAATCGCCGGACCGTCGACGAGCAGCGCGTAGCGTCGCAATACCTGCTCCAGTTGCCAAAGGATCGCGTCCTTCTGTGCCTCTTTTTCCCGCCGAGCCACAACGCATGTGGCACGCTGCTTGGCACGACAAATGCTCGAGCACACTTGAGCACTCTATACTTTCTATTTCTCTTTACTTTTTTTCTCTATGTGCTCGGACGTGGCCGCCGACTGAAAGCTCATGTTCCACTGACGTGTGTCATGTATACAGCATCATCGCTGCCTCCCGCCCTCATGGCCACCCTCATCACTGCTCTCCACGCCCGCCCCATGCGGGCGCTGCCTCTTTTCCTGTTCACGCCCCCACTGCTTTTCTCGTCGTATCTCAATCTTTCGGGCTACCAGACCGGTAGTGCTGGCCTGACCGCAGCATGGTCAGGCCTGTATGCACTGTTGGCTCTGAGAAGACGTCAGCCGTTTCGAAACAAATTTTCTGCTCGCGGCCTGGTCCGCGCAGCGGCAATTGGCCTTGGCACTGCTAACGCCGTTGCGGGCGGATGGGTCTATTTCGGAGGCGACTTCAGGAAGGACGAGGAGGAAAGACTTCGGCGGAATCGATGGGGCGCGCAAGATGAGGCATGATTGGTGCCCGGTGGTCAAAAACTGAGCTGATGACAAGACGTCGAAGAATGGTAGCAGCAGGGAAGCGCCATTGCGCCGAAACGGGACCTTCGGAAGAGAAGAACAGGAATCAGATAGAACAAGGATACAAGTTTCATAGCCCTATACTTCACCGTGCGCATCATAAGATCTGACAAGGATAAGTGGGAAACAAGCTTCTGGAACGGGCGGAACATGGGACGCTCTCCTGAACATTAATCTAAGTAGGCAGGCGTCTGGACTTGGGGCACAGCGGGGAAGGGCTGGAGCCTTCGTGTGCCTGTTGTTGTCATGTTGCTGCTCTGTGCCCTGAGCGTCTTGAGCGGCTCCACTGGAGCCTCCTGGGAAGGGAAGAAAAAGAGAAAAGTCGTGGCGGGATTTGCCTTGGGGCATAGTGGACGAAAGAGCACAAAAAAAGAGATGCAAAAAAAAAAAGAAGGAAAGGTGGAAGTGATTATTACTTGACCATTATGACATGGTTCACGACATTCATTCGGCTGATGTAGAAGAGGGGAACACATGTTCGGATTCCCAAAATCCCTTGTGCGAAAGCGCCGCCGCAAATGCAAAAATCGCGCGCTAGCGTGCCAACGTGGTGCGCTGATCCATCTCTGCGATCAGACACGCCCTGCACCAGCCTGAAGCACGCACACATCTGCATCTCGGTACCTGTATCTCGGTCATGACGCGAGATCAAAAGATGGACAGGGCAGAAGATGAAGGCAATTGCGGCAATCAAAGTCAAGAATGGAGCGAATCGTCTGCAGGAAGAGCTGAGCCCCGATGCTTTTTCACTCTGCACCCGCGACCGCTTACACAGATTCGTCGCAAAAACCATAAAAAGGAGCAAAACCTTCGACAGCGGATGAACTTTCTCCAAGGTTCGGACACACGCACATACACGCCCACACACACACGCGCGCGCGCGCGCGCGCACACGCAAAAAGAGTTTGGGAATATTCCCCATCTATACAGACGGCAGGAAAAAGAGTGTGAGACCAGCACAGATCCTCCTGAGCCAAGTGACATAAAAAAAATAAAAGACAGTACACGCTTTGAGCAAATAGGCGCCCAATAGCAATCCCAGAATATAGAAAATTTTCTGCGCCTATGGCGTCCGTCCTCCGCCCAAGGTGATTCTCAACACTTGATTACCCCCTTTCGGACATCTCCATCGTAGTAAAGTCAAAACACATGACAAAAGAAAGGCCAAGTTAAAGCAAGAGTGTAGCAGCAGAATCGTGTGCCACCTATCAAAAAAAATTGGTGCCAAAGCTATTCCTGTCTTTGGCGGGCAAAACGCTCATCCATTCGAAGCCGGTACTCCTACTCCTAGCTGGAACCCATAAAAGACGCTGGTAAAATTCAGGAAAATTTGAATCGCTCCGAAAGTTCATCGAGTGGGTGATGGTCGAAGTTGATGTGTCGATGATGAAAAGTTGTTCAATGCCGAGCGGCCGGCGCCGATCAGTGCGTGTGTGTGTGCCATTCGCTCACTATCGAGGCTACCGCGATGCCGTGTTGTTCCGAGCAACGGGCAGATACCAGCCCGGTGACAGCCAAAAGGTCGCCACAAGTGCTGAGATGAACAGGAGGCGTACAAAGGTCCGGACCTGAGAGGGAATCGGCCGACCCGGCTGGCGAAAGGAAGTGTACAGGCTTTGCAGCGGTGCGCAGACGAGTCCATTGATGTACTCGATATCACAGTCGCGGACCTTGGGCTCGGCGTACATGCGGTACTCGTCGACGACTGTGTCCAGTCGCCAGCCTGATAATTTGCGAACAGCGGCGACGACGCAGCCTGTTCGGTGTTTGCCGTGGTTGCAGTGCAGGAGGAGGGGATGGTTCTCCTGATTGAGGACCAGCTCGAGAATGGACCGTAGGGTGGCGAAGGGAATGGGCTCCTTTTTGGTGCCCTTCATGTTGAAGATGACATTTCTCATGCCCTTGGCGTGGACGAATGACTGCAGGTCATGATCAAGTTCATCCCGCTTGACCAACGTGCTTGTGCTGACCGTCAGTTTTCGGGAGCTCTACGAGCGGGCACGTGTGCGGCATTACTTACACAACCGTCTTCAGCCCGAGACGCCCCAAGAACTCGTAGTTCTCCGGCTTGGGGTAGCTGCTGCGATAGATGCCAGGAACGACCAAGCCAAAATTGGCAGGCTGGCCGCTGGCAGTGGCATTGCGTTCCGAAGTGTCCGGAGCGGTGGAATCAGACGGGCAGGATGCTGCTGTGTTGTCATCGTCAGCTTCGGGGGGTTTGCCTGCCATTCGAGTCGCGACGGCTTTTGTATGGTGGGCTTCGGCACGAGCTCTCCCACAGCAAACACGCAACGGGATTGTTGTCCGCCTTACCTGTCTGCATCTCTTTCTTACCCATTTGACTCAGATTCAGGAAGAATCCAAGCGCGGTGGTTCCAGCCGCCGTCATGATAGCTTCTTCTCAGTCATCGAAGCACGCGACAGGGGTGAATGGCTTTGTTTGAAGGCGATTGCAAAAACAAAAAGCACAAGTAATTGCGCAGTGGAAAACAGCAGTAGCAAAAAGTGGTGTCGGGCTTTGTGGAATGTCACGTCGAGCTGATCTACTAGGATGCGTCTCCCTTAACTTTTTTTTTTTGCCTTTTTCCCCTTGTGCTTCCGGATCCACTTTACGTTTTATGGTTCAGCCCAGCCCCGGGATTGGTCAGCCCGGGAAACCGGAAATTGGGGACATTTCGTCATGTCTTAGGACCGCGGCCGGATTTATCGCTTCACGAATCGCCTAGACTTGTAGCAGCGAGCGCGCCGTCAAAGACCCCGTGCGGCACCATCTTTGCCAAGCGCTGCCCGCTTTCGTCCTTAACCCCTCCCTTCTCAAAGTCGGCTATTCTTCAATCAGAAGGGAAAAGTGAAACCAGCGTGGATGATCCGCCAACCGCACTAGGTCATGCGGCTTGTTTTTCAGGTGCCCCGAGACCTCGCTAAAGAGGATGGGCCAAGCCAGCAGACGTGAGCGAATCGTTCGTTGTATGACTATCGAAGACCTAGAGAGCAAATGGAGCCGACGCTATGCACCACAATAAAGTTGCTCCAGGCTTGAGAAACTGAGGATTCTCGCCGTTTCCTTCCTTTTTCTGCCCGCTCCCGCGAGAATGCGCCCTACATTCATCCTGCGTCTCCGGTTTGGGGACATTCGACTCGCGTTTGTGAGAGATTCCGAAGGCGGGCCGCATGACATTTTGACTTGAGTCACCCTGGCCTTCACCAAGACATATCTCGGTGTCGATTATGCGTGAGGACTGCCGGACCTCTGTTCACCGTATACGTCGCAGACTACTTGCTAGAAAAACGTTGTCGATCCCCGAGACCCTGTTTGACCCATCTCTGCCGCTCAAACCTCATGTCTCCTTACTGGGAATCATATTTCGCCATCGCGCGATTCGAGCGCCGAGTCTCACATCACCGGGTCACCTAGCCAACCTTGACATTCGTCCGGACGAGCAGGAGTCACTTTCTGCCTCTCAGAGATGAGTTGAAGGATACAATTGTATTCCGTCGAGCTGTCAAGGGCTTCAGAGGCTTTAGCATGTCGGCGGACAACCCTATCACCTACCAGATGATTGCACAATGAATCAAAAGGGCCGGCAAATTCTGGAGACTCGAATTCCCTTCTATTCCCTACAACCTGCGCTACAATGCTGCCAATGAGTTTGATCAAAGCGGTTTGTCTGCACTTCCTTGCAAGTGCATCTGGCCTGGTGCTGTCGACAAGCTACTGCCCGAAGTACGGGCGACAACTTTTCCAGAGCAAAGACCCGTCTGTCGAAACGATGCCACCAAATAAGTCGCCGCTACGATGCAGACGTGTGTGTTTATGTGCGGCGGAATCCCGTAACGTGCAACTACAACCCTACGAGTGACGGCGCGTTCCCAGCTTCCGTTGACCTGGTACGATGCCTATCCAACTGCCGACGAAGAAAAGGCCTGGCCCAGAATAATCCATGCACCATAGCCATGACACAGAACAAGCCGCCTCACTGAGGCGCAAGTAGGATCTTTGGACCTGGCCACATGCCGCACTTATTGACACGCTTGGCCAAGACACCCGGCTTGCAGGGCTGGTCAGCCGGTCCTCAACGCCGCCTGCCAGCAGTAGCGCTACTGTTATTCTACCTGATAACAGGCATTTCAATCTGATGCCGATCAGAGTTCAACGGACCAGGCGCTTGCCACCCCATCGACCTTTGTCACACAAACGGAAACCGTCATCCGTTTACCGTCATAATCGCGCCGACCGGCTTCAACACTGACACCGGCAGGCGACGCACCAGCCCGCCCCATCGGTTGGTCATGAAAGACGTTGGGGTTTTGCTATGTCTCAAATCATCTACCATCTGCGTTGGCGCGGGCCAATGAGATGAATAAGCCAGGTGAACCCCATGGACATTCCCCTCTGGATTGAGCTAAAATTGACGGCACAGCACACCAGGCCGCGGCTGGATATCCTTTGTAATTACATGGTACGGGCTACCCTCTACGGGTGTTGCTACGGTGGCACTCCAGCGCTTGTGTGCCATTGGAAGGTGGCAGGGACCACTGTGACGATGCGTGCCGCGCGAGTTGTGGATCATCCTGTTTGAGTCATATCTCACCTGGCTCTCTTTCCCACCCGTACGTGCGGACCGCCTAGGTTGCTTTGGACGGAGTTCATCCTGCCTGTTTGTCTTGAAGCAGTGACACCGATCTCCATCATCCGCGATATCTGCTCGGAAGAAATTATGCTGATATAGGCGACTTTGATATATGTCAAATGATCCCAGGTGCAAAGGTGGTTAGACTCTGCCTCACCGTTCAGAGGGTTACCTTCTCACAATACGTAACTGAATATGAATAGAGGCTCCCGACGCTGTGCTTCACTCGTCACCACGTGATCGCCGTTATATAATCAGGCGGCCTCAATCTCACACAGAAATAAAACTCGCCTGCCGCCCACCGCATCATAATTCTCCCTCCAAACATTGTATCTACTCCTCGTCGGCTGGAACCTTCCCCGAGTGCAAACGTTGCGCTTATGACAGTCATCAGACGTCTTGTCGCCAAAGCCATACCTTTTTGCCCCTCTCACGAACCAAAATGGTGTCCAATCAAGACATGAACAAGCACCGTGAGGCAGGTTGCACTGGAATCACCCCAGATAAGAAATACTACGAGGTAGGAAGGTCATTCATCAAGCGTACCCTTCGGCGGCACGAGTGGATGACAACGGCCGCCGGCTGGACGCCACCCGCCAACCTGCCTCAGCGATGGAAGACGGACGCCGCGATCCTCAAATACCTCCGGGAGAACACAAACATCCCGCTTCCACGGCTGCAACACACCTTTGAGGACGATGGGGCCTTCTATTTCAGTACCGAACTCGTGCCGGGAGTCACCATGCGCAGCCTCTCTGAGGAGCAGAAGGAGGTGGTCTGCAAGGAGCTGCTTGAGCACGTTGCTACGCTCAAGTCGCTACGATCTGACAGCCCGGGCGTGCCGGGTCAGGCGCTGCTATGTCCACCAAACCGGATCCACAGCCGGTTTTGGAAGTATCACAGTTGCTGGCGGCCGAAGCCCGGTATGGAGGAGGGTAAGGAGAGCTACGTTTTTTGTCACAACGACCTGGGCCAGCATAACATCATCGTCGACCCTGAAACACTCAAAATCAACGCCATCATCGACTGGGAGTATGGCGGTTTCTGGCCCGAATGGTTTGAGCAGCCGTATTGGAAGCGAGAGGGACCCGGCGCTCCAGTTGGGGATGAGGAAGATGACAGGGAGCGGTGTCGCGAGTGGCTCTCGGTTCACTGTGATGAAGTAGAGATGCAACATCTGCCATCGTTGGAGGAAAAGTTAGGGAAGCAATTGTAGTTCTCTCCCAATGCAAGAGGGACAGTGGCTCAGGACCGGTGAATTTGAAAGGAGAACCCGGATTGATTTTATCGATGGCTACTTATTTAGCAATGTAATTTTTAAGAAGCATCCACCGTTGCCTTCGTCTTTCCTTTCCCGAGAACATCGTGGCAGAGCGAAGCCGCTTAACGCGTCGACGGGTCAAAGCCGCTTGACATTATTATTTCTTTTTGCTGTTTATCATGTCAAATTGGCGCCAATGAAGGGTAATCACTGGGGTCAAGGGGTTATCATACCCGGGGCAACCGGGACATTGATCCTGTGGCTGAGTCGATGATATATCCGTGCCACAACCTGGGCACTTCACGACCTGGCTCGGCATGATTAACGTTCTCTTTGGGGTCTCCTGATACTTGATCAAAACTCAGCAGGCCTTCTTGACGAGGAAACTGAAGGGAAATTCGCACCTTGTGATACGGTCTGTTTCTCTGGAGTATGAGAGTTACTAGCTCAGGGCTTTGGATTTAGGAGCTGGAAGATGAGAAAAAAAAGGGAGGTAGCGTATGAAGGTTATGGAACTGGCAGGACAGCTTTTATACTCCTCTAGCCCTCGATGACCCATGTCCACATCAACAAACTGCTTAAGATGTCGAAAGACACTTTTCCTTGGTTGTCAACCTATCATCTTGTGTAGTGCAGTATATCGGGCCGGTGAGACGTAACGCCTACGTTTATGCAAACAGCTATTCTTGGTAGGGAAGCGGCTTTGGGCCGCTCAGCATGCCAGAGTCAGCCTAACAAAGGCTGCCGAATCTGCAGCTCTCCGAATCTGCAGCCCGCCGCATCTGCAGCCCAGCGGTTTACCCCAAACGCAGCATACCATAGCCCATCTGGAAGAGCCGCCCTACATCCTGCTGCCTGCCTTGGATGACTCTTTGAGAGCGACCTCACCGAGCAAGGCGCATATTTGACGGCTCAACTACATCCATGCGTCACATCGTCTTCTGCACGGTGCATCTTTTTCGCGCTCTCTAACTACCAACCACCGGGGTCCGTGGCACACGCACCCCTCGGTGTCATGAGTACACGCGAGGCACCAGCTCCCGCCGGTCCCCTCGCCGTCGCTCTTCCACGTCTTGGTGTAATCTTTCCGTGGGCCACGTGGTAAGGCCGACCAATTGGCCCTTGCTCTCGTTGACCTGGAGCAACGCAGCGGGTTTACAAGGTAGGCGTACAGATGTTTGCGACACTCAATTGACAGCATCGCTATGCATGGAAGAACAGCCGGCTCTGTGACCTCATGAGACCCTTCACGTACGTGCATCCCGCTCCTCCGTCAGCATCGCCAATCATGGGCAGGGGTGGATATTGATGCAGAGGGCGTCGCCGAGCCTCCGACCCGAATGCGTGCATTGTTCGGCGGCGGACTGACTGCTCGACTCACGCAACTGCCTGCCACAAATAGCCCTTGCCCAGACTTTCCACTATAAGCATGGAATGTGTCGCATCACAGTGCCAGCCTGAGTAGGCACCCTGGCGACGATCATCCCCAGAGCCCGCCCAGCCTGAGATTCTGTCACGAATCAATTGGCGGCCCCATCTCGCACGGCCTGTTGGATCAGCAGCAGTGATGGATCCGACCGCCCGCGACTTGTTACATTGCTTGAGCGAATGAACACTTTACTCTAGGCTGCGACTCGTTCCTCCAGAGGACTATTCGCAAGGTAGCGTCGCTTTATGCCACGGCGGGGGCTCGCGACCAGCAAAACCAACAACGTTGGTACTCTTGCTCGACTCTGCCTCTCGATCGATTTCTGTCGGGCCGGTTCTACTCGGCCAGGCGGCCATCTACTAGTCCTGTTCATGCTTGTTGGGTTTCCGCGACTCACATCTGGGGCGGTGAAGCAGCAATGATATCGCAGACGTTGCATGGCGACGGCCGGAGTGATAGACCATGATGGTGAGATTTGAAAAGACGACAACTCTAGTATAAGCCCTGCCTTCGTTATTTAAACCGTCGGCTAAGGGATGGACTCTAATGCCATGTGGGCCCCCGCGTTTTCCCCACTGCACTGCAACAGACAGAATACAATGCTGTGGAGAGGGCTGACAAAATAGGTTCATGGATTCTTGAGGCATCGAGTTCGAGCCGTGCGCAGTGTGCTGATGTGGGAAGAGTGGAAAGGAAAAATTTGCCGATATTCAGCCGCGGTCTCTCCATTGACAAAGTCTTCGCTTGCCTTGGACAGGCGAAGCATTTTGAGTTTTGGTTTGTGGGGTCGTCGGTACAGTCATCTGCGGCAAGTGATTCGTTCTCGGTACGGATTACACCTCACGCTTGGTG
>JAPFUF010001053.1:0-20003 GCA_030780645.1 Aschersonia sp. MBC 508
GGGCCGCCGGAGGCAGCACGGCAAGAACGGGACCATGGTGCTCTGTCCTGTGCGGATTTGCCTCCGGCGGGCCGCCCATCGCCGCCAAATAAAGTATGCATGCCAATGATGCCAGGGCTCTTCCGCAGTGATGCTGTGGACAGGAACACCCAGGCTGAGGCTCTCATCACGGCAAACGGTGGCGCAGCCGACTGGCCGGTAGCTTCTCGCCTTGTCATATCTTTGATAGCTAGTTCTACCGTGGCAGCTCTTCCTTGGGCCCGGTCAATTCGATGGTGTCAAATTGGGCGCATTTTGCAGCAGGGCGCCCGACTTGTATAGACGCAGCAGCGTTGGACGATGCATTCCACGTGTGCACGATGCGCTTGCGGGTGTGTCTGGTGTCGACGTGGGTTGACCATGTGTGGTCAGGACCCTGACATCTTGCCAGGCTGAGCAACCACGAGAGGCCGGCCGGGATTTGGTCGATTCTCCTTTTCGCTCATTCTCTGCGCTCCATTTGTGGCATTTGTGTTCGACGAGATGGGTTGGCTTAGTACATTGTTATCGTATACGGCCATTACGATGCATTACGTGCCAGTCGTGCATGTCAGTTGGAGCTCAGCTCCGCCAATGAGGATGGCAGCCATGATAGCTCATTGACCGGGATGCCAGATTGAGGTGACCCTGGCCCTTGAGAGCGGTCCATTTCTCGTGCGCGTGTCGAGAGACAAGTGCAAGTTTCCTGAGCACAGTTTATAGAGACCGCCATCTTCTTCTATAGCAAAGTGTAATCTAGTACGCGCCGACGTGAAGCTTGCTCTGAAACCTGCTAGTACTCGCGACAATAATCATTTGAGATCCCATCAGCCCAATATACCCGCCAAACACCAACCAGCCACGCGACACTCGTAATCATAAGATCTCAGCCCCTTTTGGGCGCCAGTGATATCGGAATCATACATTTTTACAGGTCCTCGCCACAAATTTTCCCATCTCACGGACCATCCGTGACCGCGGCCACCAAGTTGGGAATGTCGTCGACGTCTTTCCGGCCGAGCAGAATGTCGTTGACAGCGGTGAAAAGGGGATACTCCCTCTCCAGGCCACGCGCTTTCAAGAAGCTGTTCACTTCAAAGGCAGTCGTCGTTCCTTGCAACTTCTGCCCGTTCAGATCCTTCCTCTCCACTTCGTCGACCGTGATGCCTTGCTCAACGGCCTTTTTAGCGCATCGAAAGTTTCGACCACCTGATGAGGATGTAATCAGATCTGCAACACCGGCAGATGTCTCGGTAAATGTTTGGCTCTGAACCGTTTCTCCGAAGAATTCTTTCCCGAACTTGACCATCTCCATCAAGCCGATGCGCATGATGGCAGCCTTGGCGTTGTCACCCCACCCGCGGCCGTCGACGAAACCTGCAGCCAGAGCGACGATATTCTTCAGGGCACCGCCGAGTGAGACGCCGGCAACGTCCGAGACCATCTGAACGTGGAAATAGGGGCGATGGAACAGCGCGCGGAAACAGTCATGATCGAGAGGCGGGTACTCCGCAGGCAGAGGCGTGAGCTTTGTTTTGGAAGTTCGGCCTCTGCAGTCTTTGTGGGGTTGGTCTTGTTGATCGACCGTGGTCATGCCAAGATGCGGACTGCCAGAACGTGGTGTCGGGTTCCTGCTGTTGTCCATCGGCGGGGGGTCGTAAGCAACAGTAGTCTCCGACCACTTCTCGGCTGCAATCTCGCTGGCAATGTTGGCTCCGCTCAGAGCACCGCAGTAGATGTTGAGGCCGTCACCGATCCATTCACTAAAGAGGCTGACACCATCGGCAGTGACGTTGACACCCTTGATGCAGCTGATGCCACGGGCAAAGGGCAGAATATGGCCATTGACTTGCCTGCACACGTTGGCAATAAATTGATGTGGTAGGTTAAAAACGAGGATCGATGAGTCTTTGACGGCGTCAACGAGAGATGGATTGGCAACAATGTTGGTGGGAAGAGCAATGCCTGGCAGATATTTGACGTTCTCGTGATGCGTGTTGATGACCGAGGTCAGTTTCTGAGGTTTGTCGCCCACAGACGCGTCGTAGTGTTTGGAATCGCTTCCAATAACGACCTCCTCCTCATACACCCACATCTGCACCTGTTCTTCAAACACGTCATGATGCTGTCTCGTGTTCTCGGCAACGATCTTTGCGATGGTCGAGCCCCTGAGCGGAAAAGGAGGACATTGTCAGACATCTTCTGGGGTCATCGCCTCATGAGACAGCCTAGCTCGTCAAGCGCAAAACAGACATACCAATTTCCAGATCCCACGATGGTGACCTTGTGCTTCTTTTCGTGTCCGCCAAGTAGTCCGTTTCCGGTCATCTTTGCCGTCTTTTGAGAGGAGTGTCGGACAAGAGGTAAATAGGCGCGCGCGCGACAGTGTCCAAGTGGCAGCCGTAGACAATTTGGTCGCAGCATGCGGCTCAACGTGCAGCAAAAGGAGCGACGGCAGCGGTTCTGTTATATAGAGTACGTGCTCGGTCGTGCTGACCCGGAAGAGGAAACAGGTTGGTCGGCACGCACAATCATCAAGTGATCAACACAGGCCAGGCCAAGCCGGAGCCGGATTGGCCCCTCCGAGGCCGCTGCCAGGACCAGCAGGGTTCTGCAAGCTGCCCCGGGAGCACTGACGAATTGGGCGAAATGGCCAAGCTCGCGCGGCCTCACCGCTTGCCCAGAGCGGCATGGGGCCCAACGGATGGACCGTGGTTGGGACAATCGATCATGGCCGGCTCTGACCGAGATGCGAGGCTCCGCGCCCGAACGCCGACTGGTCACATGCAAGAAGGCATGCGACCAAGAGCCTCAATCGGTGTCGCTGCAGAAAGTTGCGCCGGTGCCTGAGAAGCATTGCGACCTACCGGAGTTTTTGCCATGTGGCCTTGCGCCGTGGCGTGTTGACATGACGATCCGTCATCAGCCCGTGTCAATTCACGTGCCAAGAAGCCCAAGGTCAAAGCCAAGAAGGACCCCGGTCCAATTCGATATGTAGGATCAACTGTTATGACGGCGCAGAGGATCCATGATGTGCAGCGCAACAAGCATTGCCCTATTAATTGCATTGCTCGGCTATAAAAAAAATCGCCTTTGACAAAAGGACACCAGCGTTGGCTGCATCGGCTGACAGGACTCCCTTGTTCTCTGTCCTCCTTTGTCTTGGAAAAAAAAAAAACCCCAAGATCAGTAGCTAGTGAGAGTCCAAGGAGGAACCGCTACAGGAATTACCGTACTTCACGCGCCATTCTGGAGATGACGAGG
This sequence comes from Aschersonia sp. MBC 508, assembly GCA_030780645.1. Lineage (NCBI taxonomy): Eukaryota > Fungi > Ascomycota > Sordariomycetes > Hypocreales > Clavicipitaceae > Aschersonia > Aschersonia sp. MBC 508. The sequence continues at coordinate 3,283 of JAPFUF010001053.1, forward strand.
ACACAGTGGCTCTTGAATAACACCAGTCCCATACGACTACCGCGGTTGCTACCCTATTTACCGATAGCTACAAGGGACCAATCCGGCTACCAAACGTACTGTGCATCGCTCAAAATGGCATGCACCTGATGAATCATGGACGTTTCAAGGTTGCAAGTCTCATTTTTTAAAAAAAAAAACCGATGAATAGAAGGATGAGGAAGTAGCATTTTATGCTCTGAGGGCAGCCTACATATCCCCAGCACTACAGCCGCTCCGCCCTCTGTCTTCTCTGTAGCACTACATCTCTGGCGCTACAGCTGCTCCACCCTCTGTACGTGTAGCACTGCACAATCCTAGCACTACAGCAGTACCTTACGATGGATGGCGCAAGGAGCATATGCCATATTCCTTTGCATGTTCTGGCGAACTGCTATGAACCCTAAAGCATTCCTTCTGATCATGAAGAAAGTCATAAAGACACTCTGAGTGTTCCATTCCACTGATATGCGCAGCTGTTCTGGCCTATATTATCGTCGGGTTAAGATGGTTAGTTCATGGCGCGTGCTGTCTTCCGCCACAATCACCGCTTCGCAACCATCTTACAAAACTCTTCCTTGCGTATCGGCACTCTACAGGATACAACAGCGGATAATAATAACGGGAAAGCAATTTGAATGCGGCTGCAAGTGCAGATTGTGGCAAAACGATGATGGCGCTTGTTATTGATGACTCTTGGCGGGATGTAGATCGATAGCGGGAGAGAGCGTCTTTATTGAGCTTTTGACGGGTAAATCTTCCGAGATTCGTACAGTACCCATGTCTTGTGAGCATAAATACCCGTAGAGAGTATGCTATGCTTGGCCAAACGACGTGATCAGAGAAATATCAGTGGAGCGTAGGAAGGGACGTGATGGCTGAAGACTACATGCGTGCAAAGGACCTCGTCGGCAAAGACACGGGTTTCTGCGGTGACTTGAGTCAACAGTCAGCAATGGCATGCTCAATGACTTTTTTCTGGAATCACACCTTTATGTAATGGCCTATATTACATAGTTTGGTTTCGTGCGCGATGGGAAAGTAATAAGCTCAGTGTTTCTTAAAATGTCAACATTTCGGGCCGTCGCGATGAGGAGTGCACGTGCAACGCAAAGCCCAAGACAACCCACATCAATGTGAAAAACCCTTGGACGACTACCGCCCTTCTGAAGCATACCGGACACTGGAAACTCGACTAGACTAGGCTTGCTACATTCGCATTCAATAGGGCGTAGGCTTTATGTAATATACTCTGGTCCAAGGTCAACACTCTTCGCCAAGTAAATAGATTCAACCCTCTCTCCCAGTTTCCCATCGAGTTTTTCAATTATGGTGGATACATATCCTTCAAAAAGGGATGCTGCAAAAGTTCATGAGCTGTCTTTCTCTGTTCGGGCAGCCATTGCAGCATTGAACCAGCGAAATCTAGAAATTGCTTCTTTTCCTGCCCGGCAAGCTCGGTCACTGCATCAGATAACTGCTTCCGTTCCTTGACCAAGTCTCTGCGAATCGTACGACCTAACATGTGACAGTTAGAAAAAGCTAGAAGCTGTCATACGTTTGACGGTCGTGCCATCCCCCACGTACCAGCTTCGTCGAAGAAGGGCCCCCCCCAAAACTCGTTCATGGTTTCACACTTTTCGCCCTTCTGGTTGATAATTATCCTGCCGAGTTTAACCTTGCGACACATTCGTTCTCTTCGGATTAGTGTCTCAGGAGGATCGCCCAGCACAGAAATCATGTGAGCAAGGTGAACATGTGCATCGTATTCACCATCTTCACCTGCCGGGCGGTTGAACAAGCTGATGTTCTCCAAGAGGTTCCACATCTGCAGAAGTTAGATCTAATATATAGACATAAAAGCATGCCAGTGTACTCAGAATGAATGATTTACCATTAAGCCGAGATTCCATATATCGGCACTATATGACCATGGCAGGCCAAGAAATACTTCCGGGGCGCGATATCGGTGAGATTGGATGGGAGATAAATGGCCTCGGTTATCAGGTAATCCAGGGAACGAAAGATTAAAGTCAGTCAACCGAGGTAAAATAGTAGTGCCTCGAAGGCCTCCAAACTCATCATGTGACAGATATGTCACACGTCCATCTTCACTGCGGGTATGCCTTGGCTGGGAGTTGGCCTTATAGTAGTGTACGATATCTTCCAGCACAGAATTGTCTTCGATCGTGACCATAATGTTATCATCCTTAATGTCTAGTAACTTGATTAGTGGCGTTGGCAAAGGCTTACTGCGAAGCTCATACCTGTATAGATTAGACGACATTCTGTGTGCAAATAATCCAACGCCTGAAGAAGACAAAATATATATGCTTTAAATAATGGAGGTCCTAGTCTTTTTCGCGGCAGTCTCTGCTGGAACTGGAAAAGAGTCTCCCTCATGGGTTCGAACACTGGGCAGGTGTGCGCCCCACCTTCGCCCTCTAAATTGAACACATCAATTGGAGTCCGAATGCATGAGAAACCCTCGTGTGATGGATCGGCACCCGCAATTAGCTCCGTCCATTGCATCTCTCCAGTGGCATCCGTATCTAGAGCAGGGATCTTGATGCTAACATAGCGAGGGGCGGATGACCCCGCCCATCGTTTGCTGAATGATATATTAAAATAGTGATGGCGATTATGGACAGTTGGAGTGTCTCACAACGCTAGATTCTCTGCCAGCCAGACTGTAGATCCTGACCCAAATCCAAGTTTTGCAATCGTCTTGAATCTGCCATCAAGGATCTGGCCCGGCTGCGTGCGATGAAAATATTTCAGGCGATCACTCGGGAGCAGCTCTTCGTCAATCGGCTCACCCAGGTCATATGCCGCCGGTCTTGGTTTTCGCAAAGAAATTGAAAATGACCGCTTCCAATAGCCCGGCATCTTCAGAGCTTCCATAAGCCATGGGACTCGTGGCTTAGTACAAAGCGCTGCAGTGAACATGCTCATGCTCTAGGTGTGAATTGGAGCTGATTTTGGCAATAAAGATCGCCCCTTCAATCTGCTTTCAACTACGGAGTAGGCTGAGCAATATTCCTGCCGGCCATAGCCGCCGTTTAACCGAGGCCATGGGTGTACTCTTAGTGAGTAACTGAAGCCGAGGTTTCGAGGACATCTTTTCCTTCATCCTGCCCTCTCTGCCTGCGCTCAAACCAGGAAACTCCCTGCCTGTTATCAGTGCAACCTGACTCAAGATGGTGGTGACCCATGACGCGTGTCGGCATTCCCGAACACAACGTGTGATTCCGCCGCCATTCGCAGTGTCGTCAATTGTGCCCTATTCCGGCCGAAATGGTCAGGTTGGAAATTTGCAAACATCGGACGCAATTAAATGCAATCTGTCTTCATATATTGGTTCATGTGCGGCGGTAGTTAACCATCCACCTTGAGGAAACCCGTCCGCCGTCACGCTGATGCGACAGCGTTGCTCAGCGGTATCCTATACTCAACCGAATTGTCCCGCTCCGTGCGTTCGCCGTCTCCAAAAACAGGTTTGAACGCCACATCGTACGTCAGCCACATAAAATTGAACAGGATCGAAACACCATGTGCCAGCCACGGAGGCAAATTCCCAGTCTGATCCGCCAAAACCCGAGCCATTCCCAGAGACGCCATGAGCGGCGGCGCCCAAAAACCAAGGAAGACTATTTGTCCGAATGTCTGTGACCACCGGGTTGTGGTATACGGTCGCAGCGAATGCAGATACTTCTGATAGCTGGCCGGTAGGTCGTGTTCCTCTCCACCTGCTCGAAGAAGATTGAGATAACGGAGGCTGGCTTGAGCATATTCGGGGTTCGGCCGTTGTCTGCCTTCGAACAGTCTCTTCCACCAGTTGTTTTCCGAGAAGTCTTGGTCTGCATCCAAGGCTTGGGGAGCGTACAAAGTCGTTGCAAGGAAGGATTCAGGGCCGTCCGTTGGCAGAGTCTCCTTCGGGCTGATGGGAAAGCATGGTACGAGTATCTCCTTATAGCTCGAGCCGGCTCCTTCTGTCCGCATGATATTTCGCCAGTCTTCTTGGGTGACTTCGTACACGACCCCAATGAGGCCACCGTCCCAGTCCATGCTTTGGTGAACGAGCTCGTTCTGCCGGCTCGCCGCCTTTTCGGGCACTTTGCGAAAACTAACATTGGCGAAGCAAGGCTCTCGGTATGGTATGCCGGGCAAGTCGAACGTCAAGCGAAGACTCGGCGCGGAAACGTTCACTTGTGATAAGGGACGAATGCCACGAACGTCGAGGAATGTTTGAGCGCTCATGTTTGAGCCGTATGCAAGATACAGTACCGTTGAAGTGGATGAGGATTTGTGGTGGGCAATACCACCTGTGGCCGCGTACGCCAACCGCTCCTTTGAAGTCTTTGGTATCGAGGACACGGGTGAATAGGTTTCCCGGTTCGGGTTCAAACTTGATATGCCAGCCTTGTCCAATGCTGCTGATGCGGCCGATTTCTCACAGAAGGGCTCCATTGCGGCGCTGAAATGAATGAAGATGAAGGGGGGAAAGCAGCCAATTTGTTCCTTTCTCAGCGTCCCCCCAATTTTGAGGAAGATTTTCGATTGTGGTTGACACACGAATCAAACTCGAGAGTTGCCGGCAATGGACTTGCTGAATGGTATTGTTCGGATGATTTTTGTCCTTTTTGGGAATGTCACTGGTGGGTATTCAATGCTACTTATTATCGGCCGTACCAAACTTTCTAGACGGACGATGCTCGCCGGCTCGTCGCAGCGGACTTGGAGCGGGGACTGCGGAGCTGTCGGCGTCAGCCCTGTGTGAAGTGCCGACCGACCGCTTTCGTGCTCACGAGGGAAATGCCTGCACAGGTGCAACGCTGGAGGACTGTAACGGTAGGGGGTGCTCAGCTGCCGGGAACGGTGTAGGCCGAATCAAAGTAGAATGCGTGGCATGCACGCACAGCGCATGAGGAGCTTTGAGCATTGGTAAACAGCTCGAGTTGATGCGTCACCGTGGCTTTGTTGTCTGTTGTTGCTTTTGCGACGTCCCGCGGCCCTGCGGTGTTCCAAAGTCCGCAGCATGCTAGTCAGCTCGATGGACGTCGATCGCCCTGCCATCCGAGCTCAAGTCCAGGCCAACCTCCTCCGACCTTTGCATGGCGGAGAGCCAGGCTGTCAGTAGACTTCAGCTGGCTTATTCATCCACGCTCTCTCGTTGGGCCATTGTGACTTCGAGAAACGCCCACCAGATTGGGCTAGAGGGAAAACGTTCGGTCTTCGCTTTTGCAGCCATGAGCTTGGCAGGCTCTGCTGCCAATGTTTGAAGCCAAATTCTAACCCATAAGGTGGGGAAATCGCAAAAGATGCGTTGGTTGGTGCGATTCGATCACAAAGTGCGGTTGAGTCGCTCGTTGCATCTTGCCGCCGGCCGGTTCGACTGCTTTGTTCCTTCCTCGCCCACTTCAGCCGGATGGGCAGGGGCACGGCACCTTCCCGTTGGAATTGCCAGCGGAGGCGGGCGAGAACCATTAGCAAATCAAGTACATTCCGTTTCACTGTGAAAATGTGCTGGCTGGCTCGTTCATTTCTATCGTAGTAGCTCGCATCAATTACCAAAGGCTCGGTTGGTTATTGACAGGCGCATCGACGCCGAACGTGGGCCCATCATGCCTCGCGCTGCAACAACAAGATCTGCAAACGTCCCAAACAAGAAACAACAGCCCAGAGCATCGACCTATATTAGAGAGCTGGACACGACCCCCACTCGCCATGAAAAGAATTTGTCTTCTTCAAATGAGAGAGAGACTTCATCCAATCAAGTCGCAACACAGTATATCGGAGGCGCAATTGTGGCGGACGCTTTCGAGGACGATTTCGAGGATATTGACCTGGTTCAATTGGCTGAGACCCAACCCTTGCCTGCAATTTCCGCTCCAAGGAATTTTTCCTGGTCCGAAGCCGGCTCAGGTACTCGTAGAAGCTCGTCCCCATCCATACAGAGCCAGACGAAGGACGTCTTCGATTACATTGGGATTGAGTCCGACTTGTCAAGTCCAGCTTCAAGGGATGGAGCATTGCCAGACACGTTGCCGTTGCAAAAAGAGCTGGGCGAACAATCTGTTCCTGCATCCCAGGAGAAGTCTTCACTGCAGGTGGACTTTTCTGAGACGGCCACTACCGTGTTTCGCAGTTCACCGTCGGCCAGAAGCCGCGTCTCGAAAAGATCGGGCCTGCTGACTTCAGGTTCGTCTGACAAGGCTTGCGTAGATATTGAGAATACGAACAGCCGGAAGCCTGCATCTGCGTCAGCCAATGATGTAGCATCGTCCAGAACAAGCGGGCTTGACGCATCGTTGCCACTCGTTCCCATCCCCAACAAGGCTGTCGACGCCGTCAGAAACGAAGCCGAGGATGTCCGTCGCTCCGAGCTGACATGCACAAATGTCACACACACGTACAACACTCGATCAATACGAAAGCCTTCGCCAATCTACGTTTCCATGGATGGGGCAGCGGACTGTGCTGAAAACAGTCGACAACCGAGGAACGAGTTGAGTACGATTGCGTCAAATGGAAGCAAACCGAGAAGAAAACGTAAGCAGCGTCCAAAGACGCCTCTTCAATTTCACGAAGAAACCCAGGAAGTCCTAGCTGCGGGATCAAATCTGATACGAAAAAAACAACGGCAAGAACAAGAGAATCAAAGGAACCTAAGCCCCAGTGCCTCACCTCAGTATGCAGAAACGGCAGACATGCCATCTGTTCTCAAACTTCCAGGATGTATAAGCAATTCAAGGGCTAAGAAGACGAGCGCTGTTCAAACTTGCGATGCAATGCACGAAAAGCAAATAGCCAGCATCATCCCCCCACCTTCTCGCTCAGCTTTGGAGTGTAATGGCGACGAGCAAGACTCGAACATCGAAATGAGTGACCTCTTGAGTCCTGGGCTCGGCAGACCCATCGTGGCGCCTATGCTTGCTGAACTCTCAGACCAAAACTACCGCGCTCAATCGAGCCCCCAAGAACTCCCTGAGCAGACCGTCTCCATCGGCTCGGAGGCTGCAGGTATCGCCAAGACAGTCTTTGTTGAGGCAACTAGGGCGCCGCCGAAGGCAGACGAAGGTTCTCGGAGGAATTCAATTCAAAAGACTGTCGTTCTGGACAAGACAGATGAGAAGGGCGGCAGTTCTCATGACGAGGCTGGGATGGCTGAAGAACGAGACTTATTGAGAGCATCACCGATCATGAACAGCTACAGCGATGAACAGGGGGATCGTCCGCAGACTTCCATGGAACTAAGTCAGCAGTATAAGGCCTCTAGAGATTTCCTCTTCACTCCTCCGAGATCAACCGCCACTCCTTGTAGTGGTGCAAACAAGAAGAGTCAACCTGCCTGCCCTATTCCGCAGCACGCAGCAGTTGCTGCCTTGAAGCAGTCCTGCGATTCGTCAGCGGCGTACTCAAAAACTGCTGCGACCGATAGTCTACGGCTCAATCACAGTTCTTCCCAAACCGACGTGTCGACGCATCAGGCCGCAGAGACAAGCGGCAGACGGCAAGATGGCCGGCCGCCGAGGGGCGCGAGTACACTCCCGCGAGATTCGATCGTCATGTCGAAAGCGGCTCAAGTGCATGATGGTGATCGGGACCGATCTCTCTTTACCGAGCTCAAAAGAGAGCAGGCACAGCGACGGGCTGCCAAGCGTCACGACAAGGTGGAAGAGACAAATCCTAGCGACGTCGTTAAGCATCAAATCCACGAGATTCTGAATGTAAGTGAGCTGCAGACACCTGCCACTATTGACAAATCTGAGGTACTAATGAATGCAAGGCCGCTATGAAGCACCTTGACTCAAAGACTGCATGCGTCGCAAACATTACCGAAAACTATATGAAGACGGGGAATTACTGCGTAGAGAAGATACAAAGACGTTTTGTCAAAGAACGGCGCGCTGTCGTTGAAACGGCCAAGAGTCATTCCAAAGCATTCCAGAATCATGTTTCGGAGAGCACTCGGTCCGTGCACGTAAATGGCCAGAAAAGAAGGCAGTCCGTCAAACAGCTCACAGAAGCTGTGATGCGGCGCGACGACTTGTACTTGGAGGCCTTAGCTTGCATCAAAACAACGAAAGCTGGTCTACTCCCAAGTTTTCCACCCCAAGAATCGCCGAATAAGGCAAGCGGAAAATAGCAATGGCTCATTAGAGATGTGGAAGTGATTTGAGTTGATGTGATACCAGAGAGATTTAACTCAGAATAGAGTAGGCTGATGGAAGAGGATTTGAGCGATAGTCGCGACGCTGCGTGCAATGCATTCAAGTACAAGTCCTTGCGTCCGAAACGGAAACATGCCAAAAGCCATGTCGTTCAAATCGAGACGTGGCCACTATTAGATGTCGTGGTGTGAAATGAGAGCTGCGTCGAGCCAGGAGTCACTTTTCTGCCATGTCGACTGGCGTGTCGTTGTCAGAATAATTGGAGAAGCATAGTCTCGCTTGATTGGAAGTCATAGCACTTCGTCGACACTGTTTCTCTGATGGCCTTCATTGCTCTGCTAGAATGATCACATCGTGTCTTTGACCCTCAGTCCCCCGGAATTGCAAGTCAACAAACCATCCGAGCTCTCCAACGACGTGTCCACCTGAGCCCATCCAAGCGCGCATCTGCTCTCGAAAGACATGGGATCCTGTCTGCAGCGCATCATTGCACCACACAGACGCATCATGTCCGGCTGGCGCCGGTGGTCACCCTCAGGTCGCGAGCGAGTGAGCGTGCGACGGGACCAATCAGTCTATGCTTTGCGGGCAGCCGTGATTAAGGACGAGAGGAAAACCCGCGGCACGACACCAGTCTACTCTGAAAACGCCGCACGCCTCCATCAAAACTCCATTGCGATGGAGTTTTTATATTCTGTTCTGCCCCAGAGGGCTTGCGGCGTGAAACCCGCCCGGATCATCTAGCTGCCCAGATACATAGAGAGGCAAACAGACCCTCCCTCGGAGTGGACGTTTGAAAGTCCCTGGCATTGATTTTAGTGTCTGGACTGGATCCCGGGTCTTGCCGTGGCCATCTCTGTGAGTGCGATTGTGCCATTGCGTGACTTGTTGCCGCGCGTTTACGAAAAGACAACATGGGTACGCTTGTGCTAGCAGACTCAACTTGGAGCACGCAAGCAAGCAAGCAAGCAAGCAAGCAAGCAAGCAAGCAAGCAAGCAAGCAAGCAAGCAGGGCGCGGTACAGCAGCACCATCACACCCGCCAACGAAAATGGATTATAAAGGCAAGTTAGGCTAGAACGTGGAACAATGGATTATGAAGGAAAGTTATGCTAGGACGTGGAACAAGGCACGTCCGGGTATCTTATTCTTGTCCTTCCGTCAAAGACAGACCTCCGTCTGTCCTGGGCGCTCTCCGCCAACCTACCTGCCTACCTGCCGCTCCCCCCTGCCCCTTTCCCTTGTTTGCCGCGCCATGCAAACGCCTCGACTATCTGTATCATACTGAAATAGTTTGCTCCTCCATTCCGATTCGTCACGAGTCATCTACACGTTGCTTTTTGGTGCATGCTTGTGCGTTGTGTGCCGTGGGCTCTCCCAAAGATACGGCCGAAAAAAGAAAAAAAGCTAGAAGGAAAGAGAGCATCGTCTATTGCCGCACGCGATCGACCCCCTCACACCCGAGGACTGAAAGAAAAGACGGAATAGAAAATGGGGGGGAAAAAAGGGGGGGGGGAGGAAACGCCGTTAAAATACGTGAAATGTCGTGGTGGGCAGCGGAATCGGCGTCTGCTTGGCCGCTACGCCCCTATGCTCGCTGCCGCCGTCAACGACAAAGACCTCGTGGTCCATGTCTGCTTCGCCGAGAAACGTGCCGCGACCGCGGCCCGGTCTGTCCAGCCCCAGTCCCAAGTCAACGCCGTCTCCGTCCCCGTCGTCGTCGTCGTCGCTGAAACCAGGATTCTCAATGATGCACTCCTCAAAGACGGCGCTCACGGACCCGCGACGCCGCCCCGGAGCCAGGCCGACCTGCTCTGGCGGCGGCTTGCTGCTGTTCTCGGCGGCGAGCCGGGCCCGTCGGTCCCTGCTCAGCTTCGTGTACTGCCGCACCAAGTCCTGGGGGATGTTCTCCTCGGGCTCCCACGTCAGCTTCTGGTCAGGCGGCCATTTCCCGGCCCACCGGACCAGGAAATACCGCACGATTCCGCGTCCCTGCACTTCGTACGAGGCCAGGTTCTCGAGCCGGTCCACTTCCCAGGACGCCTCTCCACGATCTGCCGCTGGCGGCGGCGGCGGCGGCGGCGGGCTCCTGCGCTTCTTGCGCCCCCGGGTTTCGGCTTCTGCTTGCGGCGCATCTTTTGGCGAGTTTGTGAGGGAGTCGCTTCGCTGGGATGCCCGCGTCGAGGAACGCGTCCGCGACGATTCCGTACTGCTCCTACCTCTGTTGATTGGGTTGAAGCCGTGGATGAGCGTGTTGCCTTCTACGGAACGCAGTTTGTGCGTGGTGGGGTCCGGACGGACAGCATCGCCCATGTCCAGCCTGACGACCGACATGCCTGTTTTGACGGGTTGAGCCACCTCGCCAAGGCTGACCATTTTGCTGACATACGATGGCAAGGGAACAGGCGTGACGGCTGGCATTGCTTTCTTGACAGGGATAGCAGCGACGACGGCATGTCCGGAATTCCCAGGCCGGACACGGTCATCTTCAACGTGGTCGAGGTAGTAGCTCTGCTGGACAGGTTCTGTGCGAGGATTGGTGTCGAACAATTCGCGTGCCAGCTGACTGGACGGGCCCTCTTCGTCGTCAGAGAGGTCTTCGAAATCCGCCAGCTTCCTCTTCTGCGGCGTGGACAAGCTCATGGAGCCCTTCTTCGGGGGCTGGGGCTCGTCACCTGCCGTCGGCTCAACGGCCGCCGCCTGCTCAATGTCGGTGTGAGCCGGCGGGCGACTTCTGTGCGCCAGGCTCGGCCTGCTCTCCTTTGCACCCCCCGCGGTCTGTAGCAGTTGCTGCTGTTGCTGTCTCGCCACCTCCGCCTCCAGGCCCTCTTCCCAGCGTTCGAGTGTTCCCGGCGACACGTAGTCGAGGATGTCCATGGCGGGCACGAGCAGGCTGGCGGCCGGCAGGTCGTGCCAGCCGACAATGTACGTCATGCGCTTCGGGAGAGGCCTGCCGTCGGCAGCCAGGCCGGGCGACGGCAGCAGGATGCGCTCGATGATGTAGGCCGTCGCCGTCGGTGGTGATGGCAGCAGCAGCAGCCGTGGGGGCTGCAGCGCTGGTCCGCTGCCGGGCACATACTTTGGCCGCGGCCTGATTTCGACGACAAAGCCATGCCGCCTCCTTTTCCGGGGTCGTTGTGATGCTTCGTCCGAGCTGCTCGAGCCGCTGCCTGGAAGCCCTCGTGTCTCCATGTATCGCGCCCTCTCGATGCGGAGCGGGAAGGACTAGTAGTCTTCGCGGTTGGTTGGTGTCTGGTTCTCTGGATGAATGGGCGAGTGGGTGGGGGGTGGTGGGGAGAAACCGCGGGCGCGCGCTCTTGGGTGACGAACGCGTCGCCTCCACTTTTTCTCTATAGAGTAAGTACTTACTTTATGAAGAGAGGCTGCAGTAGCGAAAAGCGACACTGGCAAGCTGCTGCACTCTAGTCCGCTGCAGCAGCACCTATACGGGCCATCAGAGGAAGCTCATCAGATGGCGACCCTCCGAACCCCCCAGGCCATCTGATCAGCGGACTCCCGATTGGTGCGTTAGACCACCACTCGTCCCCAGATCAGCAGTGGACCCGTTCTGGCCAGGCCTCCCCAGTCTCGAAGGGGTGGAGGGAAAAAAGCTCTCGAAAGTCAATCCATTGTTTTCCTCGTCACCGAATGGCTTGCCTCCCAGCATCGCATTTCACGGCCGACGAGATCGCCATCTAGAGTCCCACCACCACAACATGGCGTCGTCACGGTCGTCGTCGTCGCTCAACAGGCTCGTCCTGCGCATTCCTCAGGCAAGACCAACGCCGACAACCTCCAGTTCCTCCCCACGAGGCGGCCTCACAATACAATGCGGCTCGAGAGCTCCCGCGTCAACGGTCTCTGCCGCCAACGCCCACGCTGTCGTACAGCGACGGCAAGCCACCCTCACGCTATCCGCTGCGAGACCATTGCGCGGCTGTCATGACGAGAAAACTCCTCATGCCATCCTGCGGCTCGCCACCCCCCCTCGATCCATCGTCTCCCAAGCACGATGCTTTGCCAGCGCTGCGGCCTCGTCCTCCTCCCAAGCAGCTTCTTCTTCTTCATCAACTGCCCCCAGGTCCACCCTCGACTGGGATACGTTTTTCAAGCTGCGCCTCCGCCGTCGCCGCATCCAACTCCTCTTCTCGGTGACGACGGGCCTCTTTGGCGGCGCCGGCGGAGCCATCCTGCTTTCCACGGGCGTGGCGGAGCCGCTGGTCATGCAGATTCCCTTGGATCCCTTTGTGACATTGGGGCTCATGACCCTGGCGTGCGCGGGCATGGGGTGGCTCGCCGGGCCCAGCATCGGCAACCAGGTGTTTTACCTCATGAACCATCGCTTCAAGGCCCAGATGATGCAGAAGGAGAGCGAGTTCTTCACCCGGGTCAAGAAGCACCGTGTCGATCCTTCCAATTCGAGTGCCGGCAACCCAGGTCAGTTTGGCTTCTCAGTCAACGCTCGTCGAGATTGACACCATGCGTTTCCACTTGCTGACGTGCTGCTCTTCCTTTGCTCTCGCTTTCTAGTGCCCGACTTCTATGGTGAGAAGATTCAAAGTGTGATGGGCTACAGGCAATGGCTCAAGGACCAGCGCGCATTCGACAAGAAGAAGACGCGAGCATTTGTCTGAAACCCCAATTGTGGAAAGCTGTTGATGATTTACTTTGGGTCGAGGCAGCCCGAGGAAGCCGGCACCGCTATTGGTAAGCATGTCGATTGCATAGGTAGTTTGGCGATATTGTCCGCACCGGGTGGAAAACAATGGGAAGAGAGGAGACGCTCTATGGCGCGGCCGCCCCAACCCATCTTCATTGTAGCACTAATCAGGCCACGAAATTGTGCGCGCCATCTCAATATACTCCGCTTGTCAGGCACGCTGATTTCCACCCCCCAAAGACCCTGAATGCAACGTTTGCATGCACTCGATACAACTCCGTCTGTCTATGCTGGAGAAATACAATGCTGCTATAAGAATGGGAACGAAGCGTCAACGGCATTCTTCCACGCTCTCAGGCCTCCTGAAATGTCTCGCGCGCTCAGCCCCAGCTCTTTCAGTTTTGCCACGGCTAGTTGTGAGTCGTTGCCCTCTCGACACACGACAAAAAGGGGCCCCAGAGCAGCTGAGACGCCGTCCGGGAGCGTGCCCCGTCCCCCTCGATGGCTCGTGATTCGACCTATGGGCACATTGAAGGAACCGGGTATGCTTGCCAGACTGAAGTGCTCCTCGCCTCTCACATCCAGCAAGACGTGCTCCGTACCGCTGTCCGCCATATCGCGGAATGCTTCGGGCGTGACTCGCTCCTCGGTTCCCAGCTGCTGCACCGGCTTCTGGACTCCGCAGAACTGCACGTAGTCCATTGACGATGCGAGCCGGCTCAGCGTCAGCTCGCCCGAGCAACCGAAGCAGCCAGGCTTCCTTCCCCGCATCCGCGCCGACGTGAATGGCGCGCTCTTCAGAGCGCTGAAGACGAGCATCGTTGCACGGCGGTGCGAGTCGTCGCCGCCGTCGTCGTCAGACCCCTGCTGGGACGATCCAACGTTGGCAATGAGCTTGATGGCCTCGAGGGCCTGCAGGACGCCCATGACGCCGACGACGGGGCCCACTATGCCGCCCTCGCCGCAGCCGACCACACTGTCCGGCGGCGGCGGCTTCGGCACGATGCACCGGTAGCAGGGCCCTTTGCCCGGCGGGTTGTTCAGCACAATGAGCTGCCCGTGCGTCTGGAAGGCGGCCGCCGACACGAGCGGCTTGCCGAGGAGCACGCAAATGTCCGAGACGAGATATCGCGACGCAGGTCGGTCGGTGCAGTCCAGCACCAAATCGTACTGAGCCACAATCTGCTCCGCATTTTGTGGTGTGAGATGCGTCTTGTGCGCCTGATACGTGATGGACGGGTTCAGCCTTGAGTTTGCACGCTTTCTTGTCAGCGCTTTCCGGTGCTCTCTCTCCCTTTTCCCGCCCCCCCCCTTGGTGGCGACAAGACAATAGATCTGTTCTTGCTGATCCCGCTGGCAATGTGTCATTGAATGCATGCATACATGCATGCCAAGCCTTACCCTTTGAGATATGTAATGGCGCTCTCGACTTTACTCATGCCCACGCGATCCGTGGCGTGCGCAATTTGGCGATGCAGGTTCGACACTTCCACCTCGTCGCCGTCGACGAGGCCGAGCAGACCGACCCCCGCTCCTGCCAAGTATGCTGCGGCAGGGCAGCCGAGGCCGCCGGCGCCGACGAGCAGCACCCTGGCCTTTCTCAACCTCAGCTGGGCTGGCTTCGTTTCTTGATGTCAGCGTGATCCGAGACGTCGGGCAGACCAAGACGTAGTGAGAGGGTAGAATTTGGTGTCTGACCGTCGAGTCCGAATCTCGGAACAATCATCTGGCGCCCGTACCGGCTGTATTCATGCTCGCCGAGTGGCCAAGTCCATGTTGCCGTCGGGCCTTGCGGTGCTCTTTGAGATTCGGCGTGGGCAAGTCGAGCCCTGAGCTCCGCGAGCTCGGCTTCGCGCTGCGTAATCTCTGCCTTCAAGTGGTCCACATCCTCCATTGCTCGCGTAGTCGATTATGAATGATGAGAGAGAGAGGAGAGAAGAAGAACTAAAAGGTTTGGAGCCAAGGCAATGTAAGAAGAGACGTGGGCGCGTGAAAAGAAACGCTGCGCGGGCTTGATGTTTGAGTGAGTGGGTCCAGCCGATGAAGCCTTGCTCTGAATATTCCGAAGGTGGCTGCCCAGAAAAAAAAAAAAAAAAAAAAACCCCACCCCAAAAAAAAAAAAAACACCACCAAAAAAAAAAAAAAAAAAAAAATAAAAAAAAAAATAAAAAAAAAAAAAAAAAAAAAACCCCTCCCCTCATAATACATCATCACCACCATCACCATGGTAAGCGCATCCGCGTTCTCTCCGTGTGCAGCTCGACAATGGAATTCACTGACAGAAAACTGTCAGGCACCGATAGCGCCCTCCAAAGGCGGCAGCACCCCGTCAGCCCGGACGCTGCGCATGCAGCGCATCACCGGGCAAATCCACCCGTTGCTGCCCTCCAAGGTGTTCCGCTCCGACGCCCGCGTCAGCGATGATTTCCTGCGCTCCAAGCGAGACAAGCGCCTCATGAAGCACTCCCTCTTCGTGTCCCGCATCGCCGCCTCGTCGTCGGCGGGGATCTCCAAGAAGGCGGCAGCAGCCCGGAAACGCCGCAGACCCCAGAACAAGCTAGTCACCTCGCTCGACGCACTGGCCGACGCGTTGCCGGATCTCACGACGAGCAGCGGCAGGGACGGGCAGGATGCGCTTCCCGCCGCGGCCGGCAAGGTACGGCACCGAAGCATAAAGAGCAAGAAGGGCGCGCTGAGGAGGAAGGAAACGATTGTGAGGGGCGAGATGGAGCGCTTCGGCGTCAACATGGCCCATCTGACGGGCGCGCGAGAATCACATCCAACCACGGAGACGGGCACACGGTCGCAAAAGACTCACGGCGAGGACGAAGACACAACAGCTCAGGAGACCAAGACTGCGGCTGAAAGGGCATCGGCGCCGGCGGCGGCCGGCGCTGCTACGTCGAACCGCTGGGCTGCGCTGCGAGGCTACATTTCAGCTACCATGGAACAGAATCCAGCTTTTGCCGCCACCAAGTAACACGAGACGTCGGCATCGCTTGAATATGCCCGGCGCATCTTGCACAGCAGCTTGGGGGGTTAGCAGTGATGATGAGAATCGTGGGGGCACAGTCAATGATTCTCCTCTCCCGCTCGAACTGAGCGTGACTCTTTCGTGATCAACTTGGGGTCTGGACTAGAACTGCTGCAGCATGTCCACGAATGGGCGTGAGCTCTCTCAGCACCCACATTTGTATGGTGGCATGTCACCCGACGAGAACAACGGAGCATGACGTCATGGCATCTTCAACTGGCGAGCTTGTAATGATGATCTCATCAGAAGCCGCATGCTCAGTGAGCGTTGCGCAGGTTTCCCAGGAAAGATGGCGGGCAGGAGGACAGTCGGGCTGGCAGCACGTCTGCCAACAACAACAATGTATCAAGGCGGAAAGATCCCGCGACCTTTTGGCCATGGCGAACGAGTTCGAATGGCACTCTGGCCAGTACGTAGCTGGATGCTCTGCCGCTGCCCTGCTCTGTCACTGAGCGGGCCTGGTCTCGAAGCCCATTTTGCTGTCTCGGCCTGGCGGTCTGCCGCTGGCGAGCAGGTTGGCGAATGCTGGTCGTCTTTGCCCCAGCATGGAGACGACGGAGCATGTGATGTGACTGGGGACGGGACGGGACACGCCACCAGCTTCTACACCCCCCGTACATGCCTGGGTATCTAGAAAGGGTAGAACGCAAAGCCCGTGACGAGGGTATATCAAACAGGTGTGTGCTGCGATTGCCTTGCTACGACCCTGTTGCACTGCATGGCCCAGAACATTCATCCGATCAGGGCCCGAGGCCTTCTCATTCTTGGCCAGTGCCGCTGCCCATCCGCCCGCTCGTGGTTGTACCGTGAGCCCAGTTTGGCCCTGGGGTGTGAAA
>JAPFUF010001055.1:0-14228 GCA_030780645.1 Aschersonia sp. MBC 508
CTCGCTTCGCTCGAAGTCTCCAGGCGCGAAATACGAGTTCAGGCCAGCTGAGTGGTCATCTCAGCCCCAATCTGTCTGCCCTGAGAACGTTGCTTGTTGGAGAGAAGCTACGCTCCCCCCCGCTGGTGCACCAGGTATCTACCAAGCGTTGAGTACGGCAGGTACTGCTCGTTCAGTCCCTTGACAGCAAAGGACTTGCGTCCCAATGCAAATGACCATTTCAAGCAAAAGACCAATTGTGACCAAATGTAACATTCCAATCTCATGGACAAGTCTTGAAATTCAATGGGAGAAAGAAAGCGCGGTCCAGACGCGAGAAGAGCAGAGAAGTCCTGACCCGAGTAGAGACGTTCAAGGCTCCGTACACCATTGATACATGTTTCTTTCAACATGACTTGTCGAGTTAGGGGCTCTCTGTGTACTAGTGATTGTCATATGACATGCTCATCGAGACATGGTCAGCACTGCAATCTGACCCGTCTTGAGCCGAGCGGTCGGGCTGGATCGCGGACCACGTGGCGGGCTGGGGGAATGGGCTCCCAAATGCGTCGCCCAAGACAAATCAACACCGCAGTCTGGAATCGGTTTGGGAACGGGTCGTGCTTACGCTCCCCGCTAGCTCGATAACTTGATGCTTTCGTTAAAAGCGAAGGTCCGAGTGTCGATACTGCTCGCACAGCGCCGGGAAACAATCTGCGCGAGAGCGGGATCAGCGTTGTTCGTTTCAATTATTTTTCGACCAACATTCACATGAGTCTCACCGCGACTTCTTGCGTCTGGTCTTATTGAGATGCAGTGAGGTTTCTTCGGCCCTTTAGGCGTTATTGGCTGTTTTGCGTGATAGTCGAATATAAATATATCTATAACGGAATTCTGCGGTGGGATATTTCTCTTGTGAGCGTCCAATCTGATTCGGTGGAAATCTTCGATTGTCTCATTGAAAAGTTGTTTCCGTCTCATTCTGTAGTTGAATGAGGTTCCTTGATGAAATTCTTCATCATGAAAACGTTTCACAAATACAGTAAAAGTCTTGTGGGATATGGTAATTTCCATACATGGAGCTAAACTCTCAAACCAAGCAGCTGTGCGTGAAGAAAATCTCCGTGAGGAAGCTCCGGAGACAAGTTACCAGGCCAACGTCACGAGAGGTGTTTGTGCGAGCCCAGACGCAGAGTCGAGCGCAGCGAGGACAGCCCGCCGCAGGCGACCCCCGGTAGGGCCACCGGAGGTAAACAATGCGGAAGACTGGTCAATTCTGGAGGTATAATATCATCATCAGCACCAGCTGTGGTTCGAGCGCAGCGAGGCCGGCCCGCCGCAGGCGACCCCCGGTAGGGCCGCCGGAGGCATTATAGCAAGCAAATACAAGATAATAAAGAGGTCTACCAAACCTGGACACAGAGTTGAGTGTAGCAAGGATAGCCCGTCGTAAGAGACCCTCGATTCGCGCGGCCTCACATGCATGGTGCCACGGGCCGCGAGAATTCCCTCTCACGACAATCCGTGGCTCGTCTTGTCCTTCAACGTCTGCCAGTCAGCTCGCCTAACTCACCCTGCCGCATCTGCGACTCCCACCTCACCACAGAGGAGAGAACATCCAGAAGCCACGCATTATACGATCTCAACGGAAGGGAATGGCCGACCAAGAAGGTGGGAGACGTCGGCAAAGCAGCTCGCCACAGCACTGAGCAGCGTCACAACTAGCTGGCTCCTCGCAGGCTAGGTTCAGCAATAACGCCTTGTTCGCGATCCTATAATTCACCATGTCGCAAGACGTGCTTGAGCGATTGCAAAGTTATCGTAGCTGGGCGTTTTCCCACTCAACCTCTGGGTGGTGATGCATGTGCCGCCACTCGATCCTTGCCACCTTGCCAGAACAAGAGCCACCGCCGGCAAAGAGAACCTTGAGAGCGTCGGGAGAAAAAAAAACCCTCAAATTTTCTCAGATAGCTTGAGGCGCGCAGCAACTGACCGCCCGATGAAAGATGCAGCTGTTTGAGCGCCACAACGGCGCCTACAAAGAACATAGCTCCGACACGTGACTGCCAAAAAAAAAAAAAAGGTCCCCGGACTGGCCAGCATCATGACGGAGCTGCTGCTCCAAGCCGCCCGAGAAATGCAGCAAATCCGCATGCGGACGAAGGAAAGAAGAATATCATGGCCCTGCAGCCGTGTCGGTCGCTCATCCGAGCGCGCCAATTGCTTCGCTGCCGTATGCTGATCTCTGCGCGCAGCTACGCCACCACCGATACCGCCACCACCACCACCACCACCACCACCGGTGAAAGCTCGACAGAATTCCCAGCGCGACAACGCGACACATCGTCGGTGCCGCGATGGAGCCAGACACCCGCGGGCATGAAGGCGCCCATCCAGCTCGACCATGCCAAGAAGTTTGAGAACAAGATCTGGGCCGTCAACTCGGATCCCGCCCGGCTGGACGACATGTACAACCGGCTCCTCGGCCCCGGCGGCAGCAAGATGCTGCCGGCGGAACTCAAGTGGCTCGCCGTCACGCACAAGAGCTTCGACCAAGGGCGGAGAGGGTTCAATGACAAGCTGGCTCTGATGGGTACGTACTTGCTCAATGGGAAGAAGAAGGAAGAGGGGGGGGGGGGAAAGCAATGCTATGCGGGTGGACTGGCAGGCGGCGTCTAGGCAGTTTTCCTTTCTTGCTAACTGCGTACGCACGCTGGGTTTTTAGGACGGTTGACGCTCGTCATGGAAGCGACCAAGGAAATCATCAGCAAGCCGCCGATTTCCGGATCACGGCAGCCAGACGCGTTCGACAGGGTGCCGTTCGAGCACGAGCAGCTGCAGTCGCTGGACAACCTGAGCGTCGAGGGCCCAAAGGACGTGGTGGGAAAAGAGCAGCTGTTTGACCTCGCGCACGCGGTCGGACTGGCGGACGTGCTGCGGTGGAAGCCTCGTCTGGTGAGTCTGCGAGAATCCGAAGGAAAAGCAAGACATGTTTGGAACCAAAACAAAATAAAACAAAAAAGAAATTGGTGAAAAGGGGGAATATTTGCTGACTGTCGGCACGTGTCTCGCCAGCCGCAAAATCTGCAAGCATCGGGCGTAGAAGTCGTGCTGAACGGGGCCATCATGGCCATCGTCGGTGCCGTCACGCTCCAGCACGGCTCCGTGGTGGCATCGAAGATCGTGAGGGAACAGATACTGGCTCGGCTGCCGAAACGGTCCGCAAGCCAAAGAAGGAAGCAAAGCACGGTTTAGTGGCGCAAAGGGCTTGGTGAGAGAGGTACGCATGGCGTTGCCGGTATCATTACTCATGGACTCGTGTATCAGATGTAAATATGGGAAGGGAAGCAGTATCCGACTCCTTTTGTCGCAGCAAGCAGCGCCATGCATTGTAAGAATAAAAACCATTTCGAGTCAAAATAATCAACGCCGTGATAGGTCTTGTACTGATGTCGCACATGTAAACACCAAAGGGGGAGGCAGCGCCCAACTCCTCTGTCGCAGCAAGCAGCGCCATGCGTTGTAAGAATAAAAACCATTTCGAGTCAAGAGAATCGACGCCGTGACAAGTCTTGTACTGATCTCGTACATGTAAACACCAAAGGGGGAGGCAGCGCCCGACTCCTCTGTCGCAGCAAGCAGCGCCATACACTGCAAGAATAACAAGAAGAGTCAAAGCAAATCGGCGTAATCACCCATGTACTCATGTATTAGATGTAAACATTAAAAAGGAGGCAGCACCCGACTACTCCCCTGTCGCAGAAAGCAGCGCCATGCAGCGCAAGAACAACATTCCGGGACAAACAAAAGCAGAATCAACGCCAGACGATGCATGCGAATCTCAGTGAATCAGCGGCGTCAACATTCCGGGACAAACAAAGCGAGAATCAGTACCAGACCAGGCATGCAAGTCTCAGTGAATCAGCGGCGTCTCCTCATCCGGCCCTCTCTGGGCGCCAGCCGCCTCCTCCTCCTCCTCGACAACGGTGTGCAGCTGCAGGACGAGGTCCGAGGTGATGAGCTTCTCGCGATACAGCCAGCCCAGCGCCGTGCCAGCACCGGGTCCCAGCAGCACCGACAAGGCGACAATGGCCAGCGGCAGGCGCCACCCGGCCTCGACCAGCGCCCAGTACAGAAACGTCAGCCCCACGAACTGAAAATCGATCTCGACGAAGACCGACGTCGAGCGAGTCAGCTCCTTGCGGTCGTCCGGCTTCGCCAGGCTGGCGATGAGGAAGCCGTGCGCGGCGAGCGAGCACAAGACGGGCAGCGCGTACATGGCCGCCAGGCTCTTGATGTGGGATTCCAGGTGAATCGTCGGCCCCCGTCGAAAGGGGCGCAGCCGGCTGAGCACAAACCGGACGCCCTGACGCACGACGGACACGTACAGGGGAAAGAACAGCCATACGCCAATGGCGACGGGCGACGCTGTGATCAGCATGGCCAGCGACGGCGCGTAGTAGCCCAGCGCCACGGCGATGGGGATGGCAATGACTTCGGTGCGCGCGACCTGCCTGCCCCTGTCGATCTCCAAGGGATCATCCCGACGGCCATCCGCCGCCGCTGCCGCCGCCACCTGCTGCTGCTGCTGCTGCTGCTGCTCATCCTCATGCCCGTCGTCGTGTCCATGCGGACCGCTGCTGCTGCTGCTTCTCGCGCGCGGCGGCCACTGCTTGGCGGCGAGGATAAAGGCCGGCACAATGACAATCTGCCACACGAGCGCGCCGCCGACGAGGTTGAAGACGAGCCACGGCAGCGTCGGCCTCGCGACCACCAGGTTGCCGGCGTTGACGCGCCGCGCCGACTCGAGCGTCGACACGGTCAGCAGGGCGCCGACGAAGCCCAGGATGGCGCCGAGCACCGCGCGGCTGCGCACCGAGTCGAGCGCCGCGTGCAGGAAGCTCACGAGGAAGCACGACGGGGTGCCGAGGAGCGGGATGCGGCTGAGCCCGGGCAGCAGCGCGCGCGAGTGGCACTGCGACCAGAGCAGCGCCGCGTTGACGTCCGAGTGCACGAAGAGCAGGACGGCCGTGGCCACGGCCAGCAGCACGGGTATCACGGCCAGGTGCGGCAGGAGCGGGAAGTGCTGGGCCGGTCGGCGCCAGCGCGTCGACGACGACGACGAGGCCTCTGCCATGGACCGTGGAGGGGAGTTGTTTGCTGCTCACGAACGGAGGAGGCTGAGCAGCTGGATTTGCGATGACGAGAGTGGAGTTGAGAGCTTGGCCGGTGACGACGACGACGACGCTCAAGCTGGTTATGACGATGGGGTTTCCGTCTGATGGCACCAGACGAGCGACGGGCGGACCCGCTGAACGCCCGGGCCGTGAACAGCCCCGAACAGGACCCCGAGTCGCCCCCCCCCCCGCGGCTGCGCAGGGGGAAAGGAGCGTCCGGCAGGCGCCGCGCGCCTCCTGCTGGACGACGCCTAATTGATCTAGTGGCATGCGTCTTTAACGTGGCCAAAAAACGGCCGTCTGTTTCCGGAACAATGGCAGAAAGAAGGCTGCTTGGCCGGGTCTAGCGAGTGGGCGAAACGTTTCCCATGGCCGTCATCGAATGGCTGCTGCGCTGCACGTGGTTGTCGCTCGGCTCTACACGCAGAGGCAACCCGGTAGCCTGTAATGTGAGCCTCCGGCGGCCCTACCGGGGGTCGCTGCCGCGGGCTGGCCTCGCTGCGCTCGAGTCAATCATTCTGGGTGTGTCTCTGACAGCTATAGACTAATCGCACAAGGGCTGAGCCGCACACCTAGGTACTTCGCGGCTGGCGGCTAAACGTCGTTGTCGGTGCACGGTTCGTTTTGGCTGGCTGCACCATGACGGAAGAGTCTTCAAAGAATGTCTGAGTCGCAAAACGCTGTTACTGACGTTGTATATATATTAATACAGCTTCCTAAATGATGCCGATTTCAATTCCATCGGAATACTATTATTTATTTATTTATTCATTAAAATACCCTCGCTAGCTAGTCTAGGCTACCTAGTCTCGAGAACCTCAATATGTGTAAGGCATAGGAAAAAACATACAAAAACCTATGTCTGTTTTTGTTTGCGGTTTCACACCGGCCCCGCTGAGGCTAGCTTGTGTCCTATAATATGAAGAGTGGGATCTGCGGAAGCTCATGCTGGAGACGCACTAACGCGGGGCGGATTACGTCCTATGGAATGTGGTAAAGAGGGCTAATAACCTCTCCTGTCACTTTCCTAGACCCCCCCGGCCTCTCAACGGTTTCTCATCGGAATCACGCCGCGATTCTTTTGCCGCTGGAGTAGGCTAGGGGTTAATAATACTATCATTCAAGCGCCTAAATTATACTATCCTTTGGGCTCGCATGTAATCAGGGTATGCCCACTTCTCCATCCACTCGAATCTCAAGACTTGATCTATGGTTGGTCGCTCTCCTGGTTGATATCGGAGCATCTGGCGCATCATTTCTATAATCGCTGCTGATTCATCGGGGCAGAATACATCTACACCGTCCTTCCTTCGATAATGCTGCACACGCTCTTCGAAGGCCTCGTCGATTTTGGGCCAGATATATCGGCCAGTAGTGGGTTCTCCCTTCTCGTCGAAAAACTGCATTCGGTCGTCCCACCGTTTCAGCCAGTCGATAGGCAAAGGCCCCAATGTATCGACCATTTGGCACAATACCTGCTGGTCTGTGTAGAAAGCACTACTGAAGAGCGCCTGCATGCCGAGGATATCCCAGATGGCCGTTGCGAGGCTCCATATATCCGCCGAGAATGTGAGAGGCGCACAAGGCTCGAAGTATGTCTCAGGTGGCCTGAAGTCTACCGGTGTGTGGCAGTCCTTGCCCCGACGCTGTTCTTCCGCTGGGGCGTACGATTCTCCAAAGTCGCCTAGGAGAACATGCGCATCGTGAATTGTATACTCAGGGGCGATTTTGCCGAAATTACCTAAAGGTTCCGTCACAGTTGATGGAACCCACGACGGAGGAGAATGCCCATCTACACGTTCGACTGGGTGCGATTCAGGCTCGCCGTACTCCTCGCGAAATTGCGCAATAGATAAATGGTCAAAATCCAATCGTCCTCGAACAAGCACATTCCGAAGATGAATGTCTGGAACAGTCCTATCAGCAGCCAAGTCGACCAGAGCAGGAGCTTCTCCTTAGACAGCCAGAACACACCTCCATGGACATAACCTCGTGAGTGGACGTACGCAACAGCAAGAGTGAGTTCATAAGCCATGGCTCGCGCGACATCGATGGGAATCAGGCGACTAAAGGAGCTCTCTCTGAGGTTGCAAAGAGCAGGTGATGTCGTGTAACAAGGGTGGGAGCCGTTTGGGCCTTCGATCCGAAACTCATCTAGGATGCGTGGAATCGCCTCAGAGCCCGGCCCCGCTACCGAAGTGGCCAGAGCCCGAAGGACCTTTACTTCCTGAGGCAAAGAGTCTGCAACGCCGACTTTCAGGGCAACGTACTCTTTTCCACGATAGTCGTGCGCCAACCAAACAGTTGACCAGCCTCCATAGCCAAGCTTGTCTACCACTGTGTATCGATTATGAATGACGTCCGCGATCTGTATCGGGTGATAGCCACCTTTGGTGTAGTTTTTTAGATTCTCGACGCCATCTATCAATTTGTATTCAAAATTTCCGCTCATGGTTGAGAATGAGGAGAAAGGAGTGCTGGAAATCTGGCCCCATTGGCGTCCACGACAAACTAGGCGTTCCGCACGGTAGGAGTCGAACTTTCGCGGCGCAAACCTGGATGATAGCTGAGCCAAGGCTCTGGTATCCAGGGATCGAGAAGTTGCCCTCATTTGCAAAAGCTGACACTGTCTATCTACCGAGCTGCGTTCTGGTCTGACAAGATGCATGACGATGACAGACGACGGCAAGATCTTGACTGATCTGTTTCAAAGTCACGTGCTTTCTGAGGCCATGGAAAGGGTCACGGCCCGAAGACATCCTCTGGTCGGTCACTATACACGGGAGATACTCCGGCACGGAAAGAGTGGCCGCTTAGATAGTAGGATTTGACAATCAATTACAGTATGAGTTCGACGAGTTTAACATGAGAGTAGTCTGTACATGGAGCCGGTACTCGTGCCACGCCCCACCTCTAAGGTGAGAGGTGGAGCGTGGCACGAGTACTGCCAGGTCGACAGTCGAACAGCCCGAATAGGACGCTAAGTGGCCCCGCTGCACAAGGAAACAAACGTCTGGTAGATAATAATGTTTGTTAAGTTAATGGCATACCTTTACGTATTGCTAGAGGTATTGATTATTCTGCTGAGTTCACTTTGAGAATAGTCAAGATAATATTCATAAGTATCTATGCAAACTAATCAACTGGCTACTGCTCACGATTATTGCTCGGCTCTATACTTACGTAGAGGCAATCCAGTCTCCCATATTGTTAGCCTCCGGCAGCCTGACCAGGGGTTCGCTGCCGCGAGCCGGCCTCGCTACGCCCGAGCTAAGCTTTCTGGTTGTGTTTCTGACAGCTGTAGACAAATTACAGTTTAGTGGGCCGCTCCTACTAGTATGGGCTCATATGGGTTGCTGCTTCCAACAGAAATGACCTTCCTTATGATCACAACCTTTTTGGAAGCACACATTTTTTCCGTTTATTGAGCAGCACGACATCACTGTTGGAAGTAGCGATCCACATGGGCATGTATTGGCAGTAGCGGCCCACAGGGGCATATTAAAACGCCAGCCGGGGGCCAGACCTGTGGCCCCAACTTAGCTCTCTACAATCAACTCTCTTGGCTTCACATTATTCATTCCATCAATCACAACATGGCCTCCAAAGGTGGCGTCCACTTTGTTCGATACTTTTTCTACCCAGGTTTTGATAAGAATCTCGCACTAAGAGATCAGGCCGTCGCTCTAGCCTGTGCAACTGCGCGAGACCGAAAACTCGCGCCTAGCAGAATTGATACTTCTTTTACCAAGGTTTCAAGAAGGATCCTGCACTGAGAGATCGGGCCGTTGCTCTGAAAACCCGCGCCTAGCAAAATTCTTATACGGTTTGAATACATCTCGTGAGCTTCGATCGATATCCATCCTGACTGTGAGACTTTTAGCGCCGGGCTGCACGATACTATCAGTGGTGGAAAGCACGCGAAAGACCCAAATGGATGGCATTTAACCCTGCCCTTCAAAGACGACAAATAAAATAAATTAGGAACTCATATTACCTCCCATGGATATACCTTAGGGAAGGATAACTATGTCCTATTAAAAGCCACTTATAGCAGTGCTAGATCTGATGGGACACTAAAAACATCAGGAAAGGTTGTCTGAAGAAGACGTTCTCAAAGATGAATCCACGCCACTCGGGTTCCGCATGCCGGACCAGCATGCCGGAAAAGAAGGGAAGTTGACAATTTGACCATCAGCTTCTGACAGTAACCAGGAGGAAGAACATGGCCACAGAGTACTACGGTGGCATATTAGCTAGACTCCGCAAAAAGTGCCAAAACGCATTTTTGTTCAATTAGGTCAAATACTATGAGCCACAATGTATGCCTTCTAGCCGCGAGACATGCTTTTAAGCTATAGTATATGCCTTGAAATTAAAGCTACGATGCCTGCCTCGAAGCCGCGATGCCTGCCTTGAAGCTGCGATGAAAACCTGAAATACCTCATACTTTAGGCATATATTGCAACTTCGAGGCAGGCATCGCAGCTTCGAGGCAGACATCGCAGCTTTAAGGCATATATCACGGCTTTGATTTGAGGCATGTATTATAGCTTGAAGGCATGTATCGCGGCTTATGGCATTTGGCCGAAAATGCGTTTTGCCACTTTTTGCGGAGTCTAGCTTATGTGCTACCGTACCACCGCCGTTTCATTCAATGCCAAACCAAACCAAAGTGGAAAAAAAAAAAGAAAAAAAGAAAAAGAAAACAAAAAAAAAGGAAACAAAAAATCCGTCGCAAGGAGCCGGACATGAATGTCTGCCCAAATGAAACGGCCGGCATCGGCCACCTTTGTGCGGGATATGACATTGAAGTAGTGCAGGGGCGAGGCCTAGGAAATGACAGGAGCATGCGGGGATAATGTCGCGACCAGGTTGCGAATGTCCAACAGACGGCCAGCGCAAGGATTTGGAAGAAGACCAGCGGAATTTTGGATAGTGAAGAATGGTTGGAAGGTGAGGTCGAGAGGCTGGGTGCCGCCGTCAAGTTCTGACGGACGGAGAACTGACAGAACACGCAAGAGCATTAAGCTTAAGGGACAGTCAAAACACTGGAGAAGTGTGTCAATTGCTGCACGGGGCAGACCAACGATGTAAATGTTAAAGGTCCTGTGTCGGCGCAGACCAGAGTAAAAACAACGACATTTGTGCGCCTCGGCCTTCGCGCAAACCATAATTGCTACTGCCAATGGGTTGGCGTACGTGCTTCCGCCAGAAGAACTACCATGATGGGAGAATTCGAGGAAGAGGCCTGTACGGCGGGGTGAGGCGAGCACCGGCAGTACAAAGCCACGATCGACTTGTCGCGCTCATCTTCACGCGGCAGAGCCAGCAACGGCTTGTTCTGAGCCCAGCAAATACACTTGTCGAATTTGCACAAAGCACAGTCGGATGTGGCAGGGCAATGGACCATCGCCGTCCCATCCCGGCGAGAATCCCGCTCTAGCGAACAGTGCAGCCTGAGAGACAAAGCCAGCCAGCCAGCCAGCCCACGACCGACCATCCGGCGCCGGGCTGAGCAGCGCTCCGGGGCTTTCTCGCCGTGGAAGCCCCGACGCCCGTTGCGGACATGTCAAAGGAGCACGCTATCGGTGACACCGATCCCTGCACGGTTCTGAGCACAGCGACCCCTCCCCCAGTGAGATGACCAGAGGCCGATTGCTCAAAGAACGCGGTGATCTGGCAAGGTTGGATCCCTATTCAAGCACGGGAAGCAGGAGGGTTCGAGCGAAGCGAGGACAGCCCGCGGCAGCGACCCCCGGCAGGGCCGCCGGAGGCACAATCAACCGGCGGCCAGTCCAGTCTCAAGCACCCTCAAGCTAGAGCGTCTCTTCGTTTACCGGTCAGTCGATTGACTTTGCCGGGAAAAATGTCGCTTGCTTCCCCTTTCCTACGGATTGTGCTACCATGCGTCCATGTCCGGACCGATTCGCAACACGAGGCGTCCCCCGATGGACCGAAGCAAACAGTAATGAAGAAGCAAATCTGATTCCAATGCGGGGCCGGTCTGGTGTCGTGCCTCCCCATGGCGAAGCTAGTGACTCCCATTCTATGTAGGCCAATCGGGGGGGATCCGGACCAAGACGCAGCAGAAGAGAAGGAGACGATTATTACCAAAGCAAGACGCGAATTACAAGATGCAGACCTTCTAAAATATCCCAAAAAGCAGCTTTCTTTCTTCCCTAATTCCTGTCCTTTACCGCCGGCTCTCACTTCAACGCCAAGCTCACCTCCTCCTTGCGCCTCCTATACTGGACCTTGACCTTGTCCGAGACGCTGATGACCTGTTCGAACTGCATGTAGTCGGGGCGGGTGGTGGCGGGGGGCACGAAGCGCCAGTCGTACTTGAGCAGCATGTGGCAGAGGGCGACCTTCATCTCGTTGGTGGCGAAGAAGCGGCCGGGGCAGGCGTGCTTGCCGTGGCCGAAGAGCATGTTGTTGCTGCTGGTGGTGACGAGCTGCCAGGCGCTCTCCTGGCCGGGCTGGGCGCGCAGGTCGGAGAAGCGCCAGGGGTCGTACTCGAGGGGCCTGGGGAAGACGTCCGGGTTGTCGTAGTCGGTGGCGACGACGGCGCGGGTGTTGAGGGGCAGGACGGTGCCGTCGGAGAGGACGACCTCGCGCTCCATGATGCGGTGCATGGAGACGGTGGCGATGGGGCGGAAGCGCTGGCTCTCGCGCAGGAAGCTGTCCATGAGGCGGAGCTTGCTGAGGCTGGTCTTGGCCCAGCCGTGCTCGCCGATGACCTGGATGATCTCGCGGCGCAGGGGCTCGACGACCCAGGGGTGCTCGCAGACGTCGAGGATGGCCTGGGACGTGGTCTCGGCCGTGGTGTGGATGGCGGCCAGGCTGAGGGAGAGCTGGGCGGCCACGTAGTCGACCTTGCGGCCGCGCGAGACCTCGTGCAGCCAGGCGATGGCGTCGATGCGCCGCTCCGGCTTCTCGCCGCGCTCGAGCGCCTCGTTGACCAGGGCCACGCGCTGGTCCACCTCGGGGTCGATGAGCCGGTGCGCGTCGCGGTAGATGCGCCGGCACGCCCGGCACTGCGGGATCAGCCAGAAGACGAGCGGCCGCAGCAGCGTCGGCACCATGTGCAGCAGGTGCGAGGCGATGAAGGCCTGCACCGTGTAGCTCTTGGCGATGGCCAGCCAGCGCGGGTTGCGGCAGAGGTTGATGCCGAGGAAGACGCGCGACGTCAGCCGCGAGATCATGTCGAGCACGCTGTCCTTGAGCACCGCCGTCTTCCACTCGCCCGTGTCGTCGCCGAGGATGTCGTGCAGCGACGCGATCGTCTCGTCCACGAGGTCGTCCGTCACCAGCGTCAGCGACTGCGTCAGCTTGACGCGCACCGTCTCCTGCATGAGCGTGTCATCCTCGAGACCCTGCCGCAAGGGTTCGAACCCGGGGTACTCGGTGAAGAAGTCCTTTTTTTTGCAAACGCCGTCAGTAACGACATCGCAACGCGACAGACGGGGGATGGTGGAGGAAACAAGAAATCGTGTCTTTGCATGTGCATACGCATACACACACACACACACACACACACACACACACACACACACACACACATACCTTGGTAAAGGCCTTGTTGAGACTCATGTCCGGATGGCTTCGAATCTCTTCGGCGAAGCGGTTCGGCAACACAATCTTGGGCCCTGTGCCCGTCATGACCTGAAAGGCGCCGGCATACTGCTTTGGGGGAAAAGTGCAAAAACCATTAGCACTTGCATCCGAGCTGCGTTGGGGCCCCTCGCAACATTTGGAGAGACATGGGATGGGAGAAGAAGGAGGGGCAGTGGCGGCGGCTTCGGCGCAAGACAAACGTACCTTTGCAGCACTCTCGACCAGAAGCTGTCTCCCGTAAAACAACCAGCTGATCTTGGGGCTGCGTCCGCTGATGGAGGCGAGGGTGAATCCGGGCAAGGGCCGTTCGCCGCGAACAATGTTGTAGGCCAGGTAGGCCACGACGGTCACGATGACACCCACAACCGAGAGAATCACGTTCTTGATGGGCAGGCCGCGAAGGACGTCGACGAGGACCTCTAGTGCCGTCATGACTGCGGCGGCGCGGAGAGGGGAGGGGGATCTCTCTTTTTTTTTTTTTTTTTTTGTGTCTCTGCCTCTTCTCTGTTCTTCACTTCTTTCCTAACCCAGTTTAACACCCCTCTCTGTCTCTATCGCGCGCTAGCTACCAGCAGGTGTGGTTGCGAAAGGAGGAAATGGCCAGAGAGAGAGCAGACACGAGGGGGATAAAACACGCGACGGGAATAAGAGGGAAACGAAGAGAGGAAAAAGAATGGGGGAATCGAGGATAATCACGGGCTTCGAGCACGCACGGAAAATGGGCCTCCTCTGCTTGCTTGCTTGTTTGCTTGCTCTTCGCCTACGTGTGTGCAGGAGAGTATAAGTAAAGCAGACAGGCCGCAACTCAATCAACCCATCAGCAGATAGATCTGTGCATGTCACCCTCCCAGCCCTCTCTCTCTTCCCCCCCGGTTGCTCAGCTCGCAGCAGAGATCGAGAGATAGCCCACAGCAAATGGCACCACAGGCCAAAAAAAAAAAAAAACGGGCGGCGCGACAGTCCATCACCCGGAACTTGTGTTATTTCCTTACGAACCCTCTCTGGTGGTGAGACAAGCATAGTAAATTTTAAAAAGAATTATACCCAGTAAAAGGAGGGAAGGAGAGGAGAGAGGAACGAGACGGATGGACCCTGCGCCGGACCAATCACGTCGCAGGGGATATCAGTGCGTCTGGGGCCAGAAAAAAAAGCAAGCACTATTCAGTCATCTTTCTTTGTGACCGGTTAGGGCCGATCCGATCGCTTTACCCGTTTTGACTGAGATTAGGCTCCTGGCCGTATTCGGATCACCAGCTCCAGGGGGGAGGGGGGTGTGAGCAGCAGCAAGTGTGGCAGGGTGTGGGCGCGGGGGCGTGTGTGTGTGTGCGTATATGGCTACCGCGGCGGCGGCGGTGGGCATGGAGAAAAACGGTGCGTGTTTCCCGATGGTCGGCAGATTTGGGACCATCCCTGTTCCTCCTTTCGATTTTAAAAGCGTACGAAGGGGGGGGG
>JAPFUF010001056.1:0-20330 GCA_030780645.1 Aschersonia sp. MBC 508
GGCTTCGTGGCGACTTGAAGCTTTCGGCGAGAGCCACCGGTCCGCCACCCCGTTCGTTCCACGCGGCCATGGCGAATCGAACGCCCAAGCCTCATGGGATTTTCCTTCTTGCCTCTTATTTGCCGCTACCTAGTGTTTTGCGTATGGGGGTGGGGGGGAAAAGAGATGAAGGAAACGGGGATCTGATGTCCGCTTAGTTGGAGGAATGCGATGCAGGAGAAATTGACCACGATGTCGCCGAGACAAGGCGGCGCTTAGAATGAGAAGAAGAAACGCGCAACGCTCATAGATGACAGAATACAACACCCATTAAGGGTAAATAGAAAGACTTGGCACCGAGGTCACGCGTTCACGAGGGGAGATTCATTCACCTGCATTCACATTCTTTACTGTTCAGTTGCAATAGAGACTTGTTTGCTTTCTATCCTCCGAGATGAGATTCGATAATGGAGTATGCCTGCCATTCGTATGTATTTCTGCTCTGCACCGTGAACGAGCTGCTGCTTCTGCTCTACGGCAATGCACCACCACCACCAGCATCCTCGTCATCATCACCATCATCCTCATCATCATCACCACCACCACCATCACTCGCCAAAGCAACAGAACACCCGCTTTATGGCCCTCGTCGACCGCACAAACACCTCAGGGCCCGAGGACAATATTGCACATGGATGCTCGCCAGTCAGCCCTCTTTTCGGTTCTAGTTTCCTCACCAGAGAAGTCTTCAAGCTTCCTTCCAGTCGGAGCGAACCTCGAAAATGGAGAATCCCCGGTCGCTTATGAATAGGGAAGCGCACCATACTGCATCCGTTGCGTACTGGTTTTTTTTCTTTCTACACACGCAGCGGCACGTAGCACGACACGACTTTGCGTTAAAAGAGACGAACCACTGAGTCCAACACCCCGCAACACCACACCATACCACACAATACAAAACACCACACAGCACAGCACAGCACAACACCACACCACACCACACCACACAATAATACAGTACACACTACACGACATGACAACGCGACACTACACAGCCATACAGCATAGCTCCACATGATATACAACTACAACACCGCACAATTATACAACACTACACCGCGAAGCACAGCGCTACACCACACCACACCACACCGCAGAACAATGCAACACATTACACCACTACTAGTCAGCACCATCACCACACCGCATAGCACCACAACACGCAACATCACACTACACAACATCATACTTCACAACACTCAATAACTCAACACAACATGATATAGAACCCATCAGCACCGCATAATAGATCCTTGAGTGTCATCATCACACAACATAACACAGCACAGCATACACTACAAAGTCCGGGTCTTGGTATCGCCAGGCTTCAACAGCACAACTTTCAGAGTAGACTTTCTGTTAGACTCCTCCCGATGCGTGGATTGCATTCAGAAACGTAAGCAGCGGTCCTCGTATTGAGCCCTGATCTGTGAGTCAATGTGCTCTAGACGTCAGATGCCGAAATCAACCAACCAGAACCCCAAAGGGCATGAAAAGGTCAATCCCCATTTACTGCAGGCCACCCAAGTCAACGAGATCATGCAATCAAACATATAGTACATCTCTCAAATTTGGCTTTGCAAAAGAGTAATTACAAATTATAATTCGCCAGAAACTTTTTCCCCGCACCTGTCTCGCCACCTCTGCGCTTCCCTCTGAATTTACAACTGCCACTGAAAGCTGTGACTGCCTCTCATGCCTTCATCAGCAAGACCCCCTTCGTTTTCAACACACGTGCTCCGGCCATGATCACTGTGCCGACGGCTGTCGTCACGCCGGTCCAGATCCATACTCCCGAATACCCAGCAGATGGCTGAATGGCGCCAGCCACCGGATTGCTCGCGAGCACTGCAAACGACAAGAAGCAGAATGCCATCCCGACACGTGTTCCGATCAATTTTGGGTCGGGACTGAGCGAAATGACCGTTACCGGCTGCAGGGCAAAGAAGAGGCCGGACACGCCTCCGTAGAAAGCGCTCACGACAATCAGCGATGCCGCTGACTTTGCGCCTTCGAACGCAAAAGCAAACACAAATGTCAAGACGCACGAGATGAGACACATGTTAAAGGGCCCAGTATATGGACTGAGGAAGTTGGGCAAGACACGCCCAATTGCTGATGTTGCGTTCATGATGGCAATGATGTAAAAGCTGAGATTCTCGTCGGCAATGTGCTCCTCGACTGCGTAGACCTGGACGTAGAAGAATGGCGTGAAACCTCCGAGCAGGTATATGAAATTGCCAATCAGGAAGATAACGTAGGGCCAGTCGGTAAAGGCAGTCTTGTCAATGGCTTTACGACTAGCACCAGGGATCATGCGTGGCCGCAAAAATGCCACTGGAAGCATGAGCGTGGCCAGGAGGATGAAGCCGATCACGCGAACGGTCCAGCCGAACCCTATCTTTGGCTGAAGCTGCCGGAACACGATGGGCAAAATGATACTGTAAAAGTCCCGCGTCAGCTGAAAGGTCAAAATAGAACACACAAAGTTGCTTACCCGCCAATGCCGGTTCCCGAGGCCGCGATGCCCACAGCCAGCGGATACAAGGATGTAAAGTAGGTCGATAGAACGGCAGGCGCCAAGAACGAAGTCAGCCCGCCGCCGAGACCAATGCATATAGACTCTGCCAGGACAAATTGCCAGTATTCTTTGCACAAGCTCTGCATCATGGTGCCAAAGACGATCAGGAACGCGCCCGCGGTGACGAGGAATCGCGAGTGGCCCGCGTCGTACAACGGCCCTGCAGCGCCGCTAGCGAAGAAGAGCAAGAAGGTCTGGATTCCACCAATGAGTGACGCGCGCGAGGGATCGAAATGATATTGAGCCGTGTAGTAGTTTTGGTATATTCCGAATGTGTTGATGAGCCCTAGACGCAAAGTCAGCTCGATCCTGTCTATTTGGTGATGGAAACGAGGTCAACCTACCGTACGTGTTGAGAAACAAGAAGAAGCCACAGGCAACCTGTAGCCAAGCCTGCCAACCGCCGTTCGGACGTGTTGCCATCAAATGGGCCTGGTCCGTCTTTGGAGGGGCCTTTTCCGGCTCTGATGGCGGGACATCGCTGGTAGCACCAGGCGATTGTTGATGGTAGGATGCATCCGCGGCTCTAGAGCCATCGGGATCGGTAGGGTCCGAATATGAGTGTTTTGATTCTGTCATCGTGTTCTCGCACGTTGACGTGATGATTTCTTTACTGGGTGATTGCGAGCAGACGTGGGAGTTGATTGAAGATTCTGGATGAGACGAGGCGATGCAGTGAATTTTATGAGTTGCTGAGCTAGGAAGGAGCGATACTCTTTTACTATCACAAATGGGCAGATGACGTAGGGAAGAATGGTCAGGGCACAGCAACAGGTCGATGCCTAATGACGAGATTACAAAGCGGTCACACAGCACACAGAGAGAGGGCAGGTAACACCAGCCTCCTAGAATCAGAACCAGAATCAGTGAAAGAAGGAACGAGAGACCCCGAATAACGAACGCTACGTCAGTGCTCGGGACAGGCAGCGAATGGCGTGCACCTCCGGATAGCGGCGCGACGAGTGGGCACTTTACCCTTTGTTCAGATCCGGTGCGGCTCGGATATAGATTGATGGTGCCAAAGCTTAACAAGAACGGTGGGCCGGAGTAAGTTAGAACACTCGCGGGTCGCAAATGCCCATGCCCATCCGTCGGCAAAGGAAGTTTTTAGCGGGTCGCATCGGCTGCGGAGCAGGTGGGACGTCAGGAAAGGGAAATTCTCATTCTTGCGCACAGAATGCCGCTACGTCACTCTCGTCGTCTACCGACACGAGCCCTGCTGTGCCCCACAGTCAGCTAGCTAGCTCTACAGGCGTCCAGCCCTGGTCCCTGGAACACGCGGCAGCCCGCCATCGCTCAGCCCGCGAGTTCACTGACAGCCGTCGATGCTGACCCGGTAGTGAAGGGTTGCTTCTGGGGAGGTGGGTTCTCAGGCCGAATTGGGACAGTCGACCAAGACATTGCAATAAGCTCACGAATATGTCGTGTATTGAAATAGATGATGGCCGGCCTGGCCGCCATCATTCGTCAGATTACCAGAATTGATCATGGCAAACACTTCGTCGTCCTATTCTGTGCCCATTGAAGCCGCCAATGTCTTCCGCAATGGATTGTTGGCCAGCCCGCTTACCCAGAAGCACCTCTTGGACGGTCTCCTCGAGGACTACGCGCACACAGTGTCGTTTGAGGGTCCTGATGATCCCATCCTGCCCGTGAACTGGCGATTTGCTGAGAGCATGTCCGCCTTGAAGGCGCTGGAGGCTGTTTACGTAAATGTCATTCTCGACAGGTTGTACGGCGTCGCTCCTCAGAAAGTCAAGATCAATACGTATGTTTTGCCATTGTCCTCAACCGTACCACCCAAGACTCACTTGTGGAATCGAAATCAGGAACCACGTCATTCTTTTCATAATGTCTCTCCAGCTCTGGGCTCTCGATCCTGAGGGCAGAAATGTCACTTTCATGGATACGAGAGCAGATCAGGACGCCAAGGACTTTTATCTCGGCATGTTTGAGGACTTTGACTACTATCGATCCCTTGACGGACCTTACCGCTGCTGTACATCGAGCATCTACAGGACGGCTGACGACAAGTTCTTCCACCTGCACGGTTCCCTCAACCCCGACGTAGTGCTGAAGATGCTCAAGCTGCCAGCGCAGCCGCCGAATGACGACGACCAGTTCCAGCGTGTGCTGCCTGTGTTCCGCGCCGCCCTCGCGCAGTGGAAAGCCGACGATATCGATGATCTGTCCAATAATGTCATCAAAACAGCCGGGGCCACTTGCCACAGTCTAGAACAGTTTCGCGAGACAGACACGTACCGGGCCAACAAGCACGTCGGCCTGTGGGAGACTTTCCCCGCCAACCAGCACCAACAACCGTGTTGGTGGACCAACACTGCCGGTGAAAAGCCAAGCGATCCATCTCGACCGTTGGCTGGCTTGAAAGTCCTAGACGCCACCCGCATCATCGCTGGTCCGGCTGTAACTCGGGGCCTCGCAGAGCTCGGCGCCACTGTCCTCCGCATCACGTCCAGAACCGTTCCTGATGCAACCATCTACCACCCTGAATTCAACTGGGGCAAGCGCAACGCATCCCTTGATTTCCAGAGCGAAGCCGACCGCGCCACCTTTAAGAAGCTAATCCTGGAATGCGACGTTTTTGTGTCGAGCTACCGACCGTCGGTGATGGAGAAATGGGGTTTTGGCGCAGATGAGGTTCTGGAGTTGTGCAAGCAGCGAGACAAGGGCATTATTGCCGTGAGGCTCAATTCGTACGGCTGGAACGGGCCCATGCGTGAGAGGAGCGGATGGCAGCAGATTTCGGACGCAGTGAGTTTGCATCCCTTCCATTCGCGGAGATGTCCGATTTGCTTTGAGCACTGACCACTGATAATCATCCAACACGTGATGCAGCACACTGGCGTTTCGTGGGAATTTGGCCGCGCAATGGGCAACGAGGAGCCCGTGACACCCCTGTTCCCCAATAGTGACTTTTGGTGAGTGACCTGCGAGCCCTGCGGATGACGACATCGGCACAAACGAGCACAGGCCAAGCTGGCCGCAGAAAGGGAAAAAACTTAATCTCATGACTGATCACGCGCACAGCACCGGAGTTTCTGGAATCTGTAGCGTGTTAGACGCGCTTGTCCGTCGAGCAGAGAAGGGTGGTTCCTACAAGATCAACGTAAGTGCTGTTTCGTATGAGTATCCCATCAGGTCGATAATTTTGGCTCGAGGATACGAGATCAGGACGCTGACCAAGTCAGCTTGCCCTCGACTACTACAACAACTGGCTGACCCGGAACGTGGGTGTGTATCCTGAGCCGGTGTGGAAGAAGCTTCACCGACATTACGGTGCTCCAGTATTTCGTCACGATGATCACATGCTCGTCTTGATTGGCAAGGTATCTGCGCTGCTCCAGAAGCATTCGCCTGAGATCTTTGATCCACAGTACCTTGAGAATCGGCCTTGTCCAAACCTAGGGATCAGTATTCAAACTGTCAAGCCCGTCCTGCGCTTTGAACATGTGGTCCGTCCTGGATTTGACATTGGGACGAGAGGTAATGGTGTGGATGAACCGACATGGACTGAGAGTAGTTGTCAAGTACGCACGTGATTAAATAGGCATGATCATGCAAGTCACGATAGTTCTACTGCTCAATCATAATCAATTCATGTCTATATAAAAGTCACTTGTTTAATATTGGATTGTTCTTATCCCTGCTCGATGAGATTTTGTGTCTTTTTCGAAAGCCTGCGTCAGACGAGCTGCGCCCTTGTTGGAAATGACTGGAATTATGATTGCATCTTTTTGGCCGAGAAGTGCCGTTAATGCAGTAAATACCTTCTGGTTATCCGTCATTCTGTGCAGCATATTCAGTACCGCTTCGCGAAGCAAGCTAATCCCATCTTGTGCAGGAAAAACTGTGCCATCCTCCGACGAGAGGAAGACATTTCTGGTGAGGGCTAGGTTGCACAGCGCTGTCGTGTTTCTGACAATTCGTACAACGTCAGGCTTTGGTGCCTCGAAAGCATGGAAAGTGGCATTGATGGGAAGAGGCGTCGTTTTCGTTTCTGCGCCGAACACATCAGACGCGAGTATTTCCTTTTGCAGTCTTGGCGGCCCAATGACGGTGGTTGCCCAAGCAGAGGTAACGCCTACGTATAGCCCTTGAGATGGTGCCAGGCCCTACTCACAAGTTTTGATGAGGTGTTACCGTGGCTCATGAAAGCGTTGAGATGGCATTTTTTCTCACCTTGTGTTGATTGAAGGCGACTACAGCGTTTCGGACCAAATCCACGTCTGCGCCCACCGCCGTTGCCCAGCTCTTCGTCCGATCGTCGCAGAAAGACTTGGTGCGACGGTCGACGTCGAGGCCAGTCCTGACGGCTATTGCGACCACCTCCGGGGCTGCCAGCACGAATTGATCGAGGGTTTGTGCGCTAGCTGCGAGGGCAGCAGGGATTTGTCCGGCGCAAGAAGCACTGATGATTAGCTCTTGAGCATCCCATGCTTGGCGGATCTCGGCGGCCGACTCGATAATTCTGACAAAGGTCAATCAGTTAGGCCTAATGGAAATGTTTGTTTGGGCATTCATGTTCCTCTCCAGACTACCTGATGAAGTGGCCAAGCTGAGCAAAGCATAGAGCTGTTGTACGCAGTACCACATCGGGAACGTCCTGCGACTGTATTGTTTTCTCGAGCTCTGGCCACGATCTGAAACGGTACGCTGCGCGTGCACCTGGGCTGAGAGCTTCATCAAGGGCCTGATTTGCAGCATTATATGCGGTGCTGAAGTAGCACTGCAGGCGCTCTGACGTGTTCGCGTATTCGTAAAGAGCTTGAATCTTCAAGTCTGTTTCTGTTTGGTCACCAAAGAGGAGAATCTGGGATTGTTGAGCCATAGTGTTCGTGTTGACTGTTATCAACCTGCTTCACAGAACAGATTGTGTTGATCTCGAAAACCTCGAATGACTCAACTACATCTACCTCCTTGCGCTAGCTGCCTGCTTGTCTTGTCAAATTTTCACCTCCGCGCCCGCTCACATGACCGTCATCGCAAGCGGGTGCCAACTCAGGGCGCCTCGTGAGGGTGGGTGCAACGTTTCTCTGGGGCGCCGTCGACGCATTTCGGAGCAGTCTTGCTGTCGTGAGGCTTAGTCTGGAACGGAATCTGCCTACAATTAGGTGGTACTTTAGTAGGTAAGGTAAGTAGGCATTAGGCCTTGTCAAGGGGGGTAACAAGCTCCATTGCTTGCCGTTTGACCGTCGATTGAGTTGGGGGTGCCACGTGGGCCAAGAACGCGAGGATACACGGGGCAACCGACTTTCGGTGCCAGCTACGTCAACTGCGTGAGCTTTGTTCCCGATGCGGCCGGCTTCGGGGAGGAAGGGTTTTGTTCGGGGTGCGTCAAGGCTGCCTCGGTATTTTCACAGCGACAGCTCGCTAGGCTCGCGCCGTGTAGATGCAGATGCAGATGCAGTATCCACTGCCGTGCAAGGGTGGCTGATGCTGGGCTCGCCGTGTGAGTGGCACCACAAATAAGCGCTGCGTTTGTATATCCGGCCGCCTTCGGATCTGGCGACTAGTGTCAAGAGAGAGCCATTCGACGCATCTTCTGGTCCGGGTCCGGCGGCTGATACTGTCCAGGATATAGGTCAGCATGAGGGTAAGCGGCAGAAACATTCAACCGTGCCTGGCGATTCGTAGATGGGCGACCCGGTTTCTGGTCGATGCCAAAGCGAGTATCTATGCATAACTCGCTGAGGTAATTCCCTCAGCTAGCCCCCGGTATGATGGCAGCGAGATCCAAGTGGCTGCGGCGTGGCCCCGCGGCCAATAGGCTCACGCCCCTGGTGTCTGGCGGTGATAGGCTCACACCCCCTGGCTGACCTGCAGCCCTTGCCCTTTCTTTGCATTCTTCAGTCTGGGACCTTGCATAGGAAAATTGGCACATCAGAACCCAGTGACAACTCGGTCAACAGGGGCCTCTCCGCGCCGCTGACGCAGGTCTCTCTGGAAATCCGAGCTGAACGAGCAGCGGCAGATCAACGTGGAGATCGGGGTCAGCCAGCCTCAGATCATCAACAGTCCGAATAATACGCCTTTGTACCATCAACCGCAGGGAAGTCAACGGTACCCCTTCCAGCTCGGGACTAGGGCCGGGTGACGTATGCGAATGAAGGGTTTTAGTTTCTTTCTACAGCGGTTCGTTTTTCGGTACCGTTTCGTAGCCAGCGACACTTCTCCGCCCTCGACACCGCTGTCCTCGAGCTAAGATGCCATAAGCTGATTTCTCGCATGCATTTTGCTGGCCTTGAGTCTTTTCTGATCCGTCAGCCACAGCAAAACGCATGATTGTGTCATAGTCAACAGTGTCCAAATGATGATCCATGGTCACTGTGCAAAGCTCAGGAATAGTTGACGAGACTGACCCGATCTTCGGAGTTTTTGGTTGGGCTTGCACCATCGACTGGCGCCCGACACTTGACTTCCTCTTGGCCGTGTACTAGGTCAGTTTCACTATAGCAAAAATTTCTTTGGGGAATAGATGACACCTACTTGCACAAGTTCGTATTCTTACCAAAGAACTCGCATATATATCGATTACCAAGTTTTGCGTGCACCACGAACTCTTTTGCTTCTGCAAACCACTTACACCTCAAAAGAACCAAAAAAAAAAAACTAAAACATCTTTTCATATTCCCCTGAACTCCATACGAACCATGCCTTTCAAAGTAATCATCATTGGGGGCGGCCCCGTCGGACTTTTCCTGGCCAACGCCCTGCAAGCCTCCGGCATAGACTACCTGCTCTTCGAGAAGCGTGACACCGTGCCTCCAGCCACAGCTTTTGGGATATTCCTTTGGCCTCAAGTCACAAGGATGATGCACCAATTGGGCCTTTTCGAAAGCCTACAGAAGGTTTCTCATCCAATGACAGGCCTTATTCACAGCGCACCGACAGGGGAGGCCCTCAGTGCTGACAAAAACTTCAGCCGCGCCTCCAAGACGTATGTCAATCCCATTCCTTCCGCGCGTTTGATGGCGCAGCTGCAATCCTGAATTACTGACTTCGCTGGCTCAAAACGCAGCCATGGATATCCTGTTGTCGTCACAGATCGGGGCAGTCTTGCGCAAGTGCTACTCGGAGGCATACAGAACCCCGAGGAGCGGATTTACACTGGCAAGCAGCTCACCAATATCGTAACTCAGCAGCAGGGCGTGATAGCCGAGTTTTCTGATGGCTCCAGCTATGCAGGCTCGATTGTTGTCGGTGCAGACGGCATATGGAGTACCGTCCGTGACCAGATCCGTCAGCACACCCCCGAAGGCTTGTTCCTTGACAATCCCTACCAGGCAGCATATCGGGGCATTTTTGGAAGAGCCCCCTTGGTTGAGGGCATCACCTCCGGCCAAGGCATCGAGGTACACGGCGACGGCTGGCTCATCCAGGCATTCCCATCTCAAAAGGAAATACACATGTTCATCTACAAGAGCATCGAGCCGACAACTGAAAAAGTGAGATTCTCATCGAATGTGTCGGACAAGCTCATCGAAGAGTTTGCCGACGTGCGACTCACGGAGAAAGTTGCATTCAAAGATCTTTGGGACAAGCGCTTCGCCCAAGGCATCGCCAACTTTGAAGAGGGCGTTGCGGAGATGTGGCATTGGGACCGCATCGCTCTTGTAGGCGATGCGGCACACAAGGTCCGTGTTCGTTCCCGCTTAGGTCTTCTGGGTCGTGGCGGACGATTTGCTAATGCCTTTACAGATATCCCCGAAGCAGGGCGTCGCTGCCAATGTTGGGATGGAGTCGGCTGCCTGTCTGACCAACAAGCTCGCAGCGCTCCTGCAGAGCAATCCGCAGCCCAGCACACAGGAGGTCTCTAAGGCATTCGGCGCTTATCAGGGTGAGCTGGAAGGCAAGGTCACAACCTGGCAGAGGCTGTCTCGCTTCAATCTGGATTCGGCCGTGTTCAAGAGCGGGCCACGCCTGGATGCTATTGGCGCCATGGCAGCCCGTGTGCCGGGCATTGTATCTAGGTCCATCAAGCTGGAGAAGGTCCCCTTTGGACACCAAAATGCGTCTGAGATGCCCTGGGTGTTCTAATCTTCTGTCTCAAAACAGTGTACTCGCAATAGACAAGTTTGAAGCATAGATCAATCGAAACGTTAGGCGAATTGCTTTGCGCCAACATCGCAAGTCAATTTCGCAGTGAGTGAATGATGCACGACCTTGTGTTCTTGGAGAGCTATGTCTCGCGGGGTCTCGGTCGCCGCGACGTTCCCCGCTGCTCCTCAGCCGAGCCATCCCCATGTCATGCCACGTCGGGTTTGAGCCAATCAGTGTCTTGCCATTATGCACACAGCTGAGGGCTTAAGCTGCTGAAGATGATGTCAGCTTCCGCGCCGTCAGCTGACAGACTGCTCGGCGGTGAGATTTTCAGCACTGCCATCCAGCTGTCGACAGCAATGTGGCCAGTCGCCATCTCCGCGTCAAGATGGAGCTTTTGCGGGGAGTCTTACAGCATCCGCCTTTTGCTGAGCAAGTGTATGTCTGTTATAGGCACGCAACTGATGTCCCATCCCGTTCGTGCATACTTTGCTGTCTCATATTAGATGCACGGGGACCGTTTACGTTTTTTTCTTCCTTACCTCGTACGTCATCAGAACCTTATTCTGGGAGCATCTTACAGCTACTGTCGAACCCTTGTCGAATTGCACTTGCGAATGATGCCAAGGAATGAACACACGTGCTTTACAATGCCAAGAAGGAGCTGGGGACA
The DNA here is from genome assembly GCA_030780645.1 of Aschersonia sp. MBC 508. Taxonomy (NCBI): domain Eukaryota; kingdom Fungi; phylum Ascomycota; class Sordariomycetes; order Hypocreales; family Clavicipitaceae; genus Aschersonia; species Aschersonia sp. MBC 508. Next base: position 11,355 of record JAPFUF010001056.1, read on the forward strand.
CTGTCAATTTCTCTAATGAATGACAACATATTGCCAGTCTGATCACTCCACATCTAGTACGTCGAGGGGACAATCGACAAGCGCCCACCATCACACACAACCACATTTCCATTCAGGTACGAACCCGCCTTGCTCGTCACGAACAACGCAACACCCGCAATGTCGGTTTCCTCGCCGGCACGCTTTTCTGGGATCAGCTTGGCGGGATTGTAGCCATTCGTGGTCATGACTGAGGTCATGTCCGTGGGAAACACTGCAAGGGTTGTTAATTCACCATCAGGAACATGGGAGTAGCTCTTGAGAGCAAGGGGAGAAGGAAAGAGAGTCAAATTATAGAGTCAATGTGGAGGGGAACTTACATCCAGGTGCGATGGCATTCACACGGATGCCATAAGGAACGAGGTGAGTGGAGAGCTGCTTCATCATGTGCTGCTGCGAAGCTTTGCTCTGTCCATAAGCGAATCGGCCGGTCGGAGCGAACCGCCCGAACCCCAAGGTGCTGCATGTTCCGATGATCTGGCTGCTGATCTCCACATTTCCTTGCTTATTGCCTGCATCGAGAAGCTGCAAGAACGCAAGAGACGTGTACCAGAATCCCGCGGTGTTGATCCTGAATGTATCGGCGTACTCTTCCACGGAGTGCTTCCAGTTCTCCTGGATGAACTCTTCCAAGGAGGAATCGTTGGTCAGGGTCTTTGACTCGGGACCAGATGTCCCCGAGTTGCACCAGAGGAGGTTGATGAAGCCGACCTCTCGGCGAATGTGCTCCGCAGCAGCCTGGAGAGACTCCTTGGAGGTGACGTCGCACTCAAGCGGTTTGACAATGTCGGGGAAAGGCGCAGCCGTCTCTCGCAGGACGGGCATGCGGCGGCCGAGGATGTAGACTCTGCGTGCTCCGTTGACAGCAAGCGCGCGGGTAATCATGCGGCCGATTCCTGCGTGGTAGTCGTGAGCGGTGTCATTGGTGCCAGGAGCTGCAAGGGCCGCCAGAGAAAACAAGGTTTAGACAGGATTTTTTTTCCAATGCGGACCAACAAGGATGCATGTTCTGGAAGCGTGCTGTGTAGCGATGAAAGTCGCACAAAAGAACAGAAACAGAGCAAATGCTCGGAGCTACGTACCGGAGCCGCCACCTGTTATGACAGCGACGAGACCGGAGAGGTCAAAGAGGTTCTTAGCCTCAATTGATGCTGTTTCGGTAGGTGCTGCCATGACTCTCGCGGTACCAAGACTGTGTAAGGCGGCAGGAAAGTGTCTTGTGTATAGATGAGGGGAATGAGGGGAATCTGATCGAGGGACACTGAATGATGGTGTGGATGGCTTTATCGTCACGTCACAACATGAAGGAACAGGGAAAACTGGTAGTAAGTTGCATCAAACGCAAGGCATTGTTCAATTCTTGTACGTTATGGGTACTTTAAACAGGAATGGGGATGTCAGAACAAAAAATTTGACCCAGATACTCCGCCGCTCCCTCAGCCGTGCCGACGTAAGCAATGTACATGTCTGGCCTGACGACAGCGGCAAAAGAATCCTCAGAGGACACAAAGTCCGTGGCGTAGATCAAGGATTCACCATCTGCAGCACGACTATCGGCACTCGCTGCAGTAACGCGCTTCTGGGGAACCAATCTTATCCTGGTGACAAGGGGCCCGAACGCGTGGGCGGCACCGCCATCGCGGTCATGACGATGATTATCGAGAGTGGTGTTGTCCATGGTGGTATTGCCAGCAGTCAGCAGCAGGTAGCTTCCATACGACGTGCGGGTATAGAAGCGCTGATGGTGTGTGGTTGTCGCGTCTCCGACTTGCGTCACGTCAAAATCGGGACAGGGGTAGCCAGCCTTCCAAGGGCCCTTTTCAGATCCCTGGTGTTGGTGGTGGACCAAGATTTCCGACGAGCCGCAATCGCTGTAATTGATACCCATGCCCGTGATGTAGGCGGCGTGCTTCTCCACGTTGCCGACATACTGCTCACCCTCGTGCTGGGTGTCACGGACGAGGCGGGCCGCCACTGAGATGACATCGCCCGCGACCTTGCGGCGCTCCGTGTCGAAGCTGGTGATGATTCTCTGTGGCGCTCCGGGCTGGAGCTCCTTTGCGTGAGCGAGAACGTAGCCTAAACGCCATCCGAGTCCAAAGGCGTCCGACAGGCCGGTGTTGAGACCCTGGCCGCCGTTTACGGAGTGCGCGTGAGCGGCGTCGCCGGCGAGGATGATGCGGCCCTGACCATCCTGCGAGATGAAGGTCGCGGCAATTCTTTCTTTGACTGGGGTATCGCTGCCTGTCAGCTTTGCCTAGCTCGTCTATAGTGGTCTCTTCTTCTCCTTCTTCTTCTCTTTCCTTTCAAGAGCAAATAGGCGCTAGGCACTGCCGATGAAGGAGGTGGGGGAAAGGGAGATGGTGTGGGCGTGAGTCGATGAAAAAAAAAAAAAAAAAAGATGATCGGCAGGGTGTGTCATTCAGGCGAAAACGTGGCGGAGCGGGGCAAACGAGCGAAGCGGGGCTTCAATTGGCGGAAGGCAAGGGTCTTTTGCGAGAGAGAAGGAGGGAGAGAAGGGAGGGAGAGAAGAGAAAAAAAGCCTCACCTTCAAACGTGCTGAACCATTCCGTCTTAGTAAACTCGACGCGGTATGGGGCCAAGTGTTTCTTGATACTTGCTTTGGACTTTTCCTCGGTAATTTCGCCGTCGAGCAGGATGTAGAAGCGGCACAGGCCACGCTCACGCGGAATCCACGCCACTCGGGATTGTCCGCCGAGCTCAAAGGTGATGATCTCGGGCACGCGAGGAAAGTCGCTGTCGATGAAGCAGTCCAGCACGGCCCACGTCATACCCGGCTTGGACCCTGTGAAGGGAATGCCCAGAGACTGACGAACCATGGATCGCGCGCCGTCAGCAGCCACGCAGTAGGTGCTGTGCACCACGCGGCCGGAGACCGCAGTCACGTCGACCCCCGTCGACGTCTCTCGCACCGACTCGACCGGCTCCGAGTACATGACCGAATCGCCCAGCGCCGAGGCCAGGAGCTGCTCCACGATGGGCTGTCCAATCATCAAGAAGTTCTTGTGGTGCACGTTCTGCAGCTGCTCCCACCAGTGGCTTCGGCGTGCCGTGAACTCTCCATCGGCAAATATGGTGCTCGCTTGCCGTACCCCCGTCAGCTTTGTCTCTCTGTTCTGCTCCGGCTCTCGGCCACTCACTGTTGCACTTGAGTCCCTGGGACAGGAGCTCGTCAAGGATGCCCACCACTTCTAGAATCTGCTGGCTTCTGGCGTTCAAGGCGTCCGCACGCCCCAGCTGGAGGGGCTGCGGCTTACTGTCTGTACCGTCCCCAGAGAAAAAAAGAACAAGACAGCTCGTCGTTAGCCTCATACTGTCTCTTACACGTTACATCACGAGACCTTCGTAAACACGTTTCGAGCGCCAAAACATGCCACGCGGTTTCTCGAGCGTGCACCAGGCAGCCGACACTCACCAAGAATCAGTACCGACGCCCCAAGCCGCTTTGCGAGGAGGCCCGTCAAAAGTCCCGTCGGTCCACCTTGCACAGCTTGTCTTAGTCTCGTCGCCTTCCCCAAAGAACAACAAGCACCAATCGTGCATGGTTGTTTGGTGTATCACTCACCGCCGATGATGGCCAAGTCCACAGTGTGTTCCTTCATTTTCTCTGTCAAGTGTCTGTGTAACGGGAGTGTTTGTTCGCGTGTTAATTTCAAAAGGCGCTTGTAGGGCTAGGCAACAACGTGCTCTGGTTGCAATGAGGCTGAGACGGCAGGAGGAGGAGAGACCACGTGGGGGGTTGGTGAGTAGATTTCCGTTTGGGCAACTCAGCAAGCAATTTTATACAAGTGTCCAAGGCACAGGTCGACCAAGCTGCCTACCCGGTTAACCTTACATCAAGCGAGGCAAGAAATGGAACAACCGGAGTGTTGGTGCTGTCACTCGCCTCCTCTGGTACGACAAGGAGTCAGAAAATAGCGTCCAACCCTCCTCGGTATGACCACATGTCGTCATGACGCATACCCACGCAAGCCATGCCAATTATATCAGAGAGCAACTCATATGTGACAGGGGTTATCGATGCCTTCGGCCCGACCGTCTCCATTGAGAGCACTTTGGCGTTTTGCCTCCCCGAGATGGATCTATCCAAGCCTCTTGCCGCTTCACAACACCCTCGGACATGGCACGGCAAGCAGAAGATACTACGATGCGTCTTTCAATGACCAAATCATTGCCTGACTACCGGAGAAAAGGGGACATTTGGACTGTTCCCTTACAACGACTTCCACTAAGCTGACTGCGTAAACTGGATCTATACTTCAGTCGCGGTATCTTGGGGTCGTTTGTAGATGGCGGAGGTCAGCTACACGGGCGGACTAATTCCCAGAGGTTTTTTTTTTTTTACTTTCATTTTGGAGCCAAGGGAGAACCCTTTGTTCGTCATCGCGGCATCATTTTGATCCTCATCGCCACCGTGTACCAAGGACGTGGCTCCAAGGGTCTCGAGACCTCCTCCGAGGTTCATCAGCCTTTGATGTCATTCATGGGTCTCAGAGTGTTGATATAAACGCCTGTTTCGAGACACAAGACTCGTATCTTTTGGTTCATCATTCTCCTATGTTTAGATCATCTTCTCCACAAGAAAGTTCTCACTGCTACAATCAAGACCTTCTCAATTATACGCCCAAGACCTTCTCGCTCATACGTTGAATAAGCTCACACTCCTACAATCGACAAGATCTCACTCTTGAGACCAAGAAGTTCTTGTTCCCACTTGAACTTGATTCATCTTGGTACAAAGAGATTCAATTGTGACTCAACGACATCTCCTTCTTGCCAAAATTCAACCCTCCTCCCCGAACACCTTCACAATGACGCAGACTATGCAAAATATGCCAGTTCTTGACCCCATGGTCAAGGGATCAATGATGAAGCCCGTTGCGGGAATCATGTCTGCTGAGACTCCAACTTGAAGCTCAGGCCCACTGGCTTTTGAGAACATTCTCGACCTCGCACAGATGAAGACAGCCTCTTCCATCATGGCCGTCATTGAAAGATATCAGAACAAACGCTCTGGAAGAGAGGGTGCCCTTAGTGATGTCGGCATGCTCACTGCGTTAACTCTTGTATACAAACGCGTCAAGGCGAATGAGCCCGTCAGGCTTGTTCTCCCCGCGTTTCCCTTCAAATCGCCCAACACGAAGATCAAGGTGCTCGGCAGAATGCCAGACAAAGCCGAAGAATTCGCCCTCGCCCATCTCAACGGTCTCTGTGCTTCTATCAAGGACGTTTACGAGCCGGGCGCTCTGCTCACCCTTGTATCGGATGGGATCGTCTACAACGACCTTTTGAGCATTCCCGACGCAGAAGTCTGGAACTACGGCCAATCACTCCGCTCCCTGGCCCAGAAAAAGGGCTTCAACCACATCCAGTTCTCGCGATTGAGCGATCTTGTGCCTTCCCTAGCTCCTGCCAAGGACGAAGTCTCATACGTCGCCAACGCTACCAATTTCCGCCTTGGACTCCTCGGCATGTTCAAGTCCCAGGACTGGGATGTCGACGACCGAATTGCCCATGAGGAAGATACATGCATGACATATCGCGGCTACATCAAGTTTCTGGCGGCTGACTTGGCCGACACGTATCCCGTGGGCGGAGACTTTACAAAGTCCAAATTCAAAAAGGGCACGGAGCACATCGCGAAGCAGATGCTAATCCGCGGCCAAGCATTCGCCAGAGCTGTGCGCGAAAAGTTTGGTGACTATGTTCGACTCTCCATTCACCCATCCACGGGACAGAACAAAATCTCTATCAGCACACTGCCTACTGATACCACGTACACCACCCCCTGGCATTGCACCCTTGGTGTGCGTCTCGACGGCACGACGACGACAGGCATGGCTCAGACTTTCCAGGACGACCCTAATTGGGAGCTCGCATACGAGAACGATCGCCCTTCGCACTACCGTGAAAAGAGCGACTTGTGGCGGTGGGACTCTGGCGAAATCACCTGCACTCCATTGTATCCAGCTGGTGTCATGATCCAGCCCAAGGCTGGCCCAAACAAGCTCTCCATGCGAGATATTGATGCCCAAAAGGTCCGCGCTCTAGCTGAACACGTTTCTCCCGTCATCCTCCGCAATTTTGGCGGCACGCAGCACCGAGAGAGATATATTGAGAAAGCCAGCGAGTTTGGGACTCCCATGCCGTGGAAGTTTGGTGTCCTCCTCGAGGTCAAGGACCGAGGCGCCGACACTCGGGGCCTGAACAATGTTCTATCAGCCGAATGGATGCCGTTTCACTTCGACGGTCTCTTCAAGACGGAAGACGTCATCCGCGAAGATGGCACCACGTATAAACACCCCATTCCCCCCAAGTAAGTAGTCACGTCGTCCTTTTCTTCACCCGCCCCGTTCCTTTTCGTTACACCCAGGGGGGTGAAAGACACACAGAGTAAACCAGGCATGACTAACCCGATCCCCAAAGATTCCAGCTCTTCACGGCCGTCACCAACTCGCCACCCGACACCGGATTTACGCTCTTTTCAACGTCGACGCAGATCTTCAACAACATGTCGGAGCACCTCTCTGTCGAAGCTCTCCGAGAGCTGACCTGGTCGGTCCGCACGACGTCCTTTGAAAGCACCAAGCTGGACGGACTGCCCCTGATCGAAGACCATCCGAGCACCGGGAAACCCTGCCTGCGGTATCACGAGCCCTGGCCGGAGAGCAAGACGTCATTCGAGGCCACGCTCATCACGATTGACGGCCAGCCCAAGGAGATTTCGGACGCCATCTGCGAGGAGCTTGATTCTTTGCTGCACGATCGCCGCGTCGCGTACTGGCACTCCTGGCAGCGGGGCGATATGCTGGTGAGCGACAACACCCTGGCCATGCACACCCGCAGTGATTTCCAGGGAGGCAACGACCGAGAGCTGTGGAGAATCCACTTTGACTAAAGAAGAAGAGAGGGTTGGCAACAGAAGAGGGAAAAATGAGGTGGAGAGCTTTGTGAGACAGTCCAGCTTGAGTGATTTCGTGACCAGACCAGCTTCCATAGAACGTATAGAAGAATGCGAATTAATTTTTTTTTGACCAGTAGCGTCATGAAGAAATATTGCGCGCATGTGTGCATGAGTGGCGTTTATTATTCAGAGCAGCGAACAGGATGAACACCAAGTGATGACCACATGGTGCTGCGTAAAAAAAGCACTTTGTTGTTCCGTGATTTCGGCATCACTCTCCAGCAAGCGATGATCACATCATTCTGTGTGGAAGATGCATCATCGCTCCATGGATCTTGTCTCACTCTTCAAAGGCGCTTCATCGTGCCAGTCGCCATTCTGGTTGTCTGCTCGGCCTGCCGTATATTTCACGGCCGGGCGGCGCACAGCAACCTGCATGATGTGAAGGGCACTGCTTCCCTGTTGAGCCAGAAGCCGGGCTCCAGCAAGCACTACGAGCAAGTCACAGCACGGCTCATGTTGACCGTGTCGTTGCTGAACCACTGCGAAGTCACTTCTCCTGGGGTTTAAGTGCCTGTCCTACCGCAGCGGAGTGATGTCGCGTCCCATGGCACAGGAGGTCCAAGCTGGGCCTGCCACGGTGAATCACGCGACTGATGCATGTTGACGGAATGGTATTTTCTGAAAACCCTTGCGTATCAGAGCTGGAGGCACGGGTTTTCTGCGGGGTAGTCGTTGGTCGTGGTGCCTGCCTGTCTGTCTGTGCCGTGCTTTGGTGGCAGCCCGCCTGGAGCTGATCTCGGGACCCTCGAGGGCGGAAGATGTGGATGAGAACGTTGCCAGATGCAGTATCACATGACTTGGGATCTATAAGGTCATGTCATGGTCGCAAGTGTCTGTTGCATTGTAGAGAGACAGCTCGCTTCTTGCTGGCCACACGGCTTGTGGGAGTCAGTCCGCGCCAAAAGTGTTGAGGATTTCATGACTGACTTGACTCACCAGGCGGAGGGACATCCGGGGCTGACTTGCTTGAGATCTCAGCCTAGATGCTAATTCGACTTAATTAGTCAAGGGTGTGACTGGGTTTTGAAAAACGTGCAAGAGGAGTCGAATATGGTGCTCCGAGGGCCGGTTCCCCTTTTCATCTCCTCTTCTCTCTCAATCTCCAGATTCAAATCAGCAGAAGCCCAGCTGCCGGTTGTCTCGCGATCCACCTCGAGCGGAGCGAGGCCGGCCCGCCGCAGGCGACCCCCGGTAGGGCCGCCGGAGGCAAATACCACTGAGCGCAGCGAGGACAACCCGCCGGAGGAGAGGAACGCGACATACAAGGCCGGAAGGAATCAAAGCTCGTGGCAGTGATGATTCGAGCGGAGCGAGGCCAGCCCGCCGCAGGCGACCCCCGGTAGGGCCGCCGGAGGCAAATAACACTCAACACTGATGAATCCAAACATATAGAGCTGGGGAGGCAAGTATAGAGCTGGGGAGGCAAGTCGAGCGCAGCGAGGACAGCCCGCCGCAGGCGACCCCCGGTAGGGCCGCCGGAGGCATATTAGCAGAACAAGAAGTCTTATATTCCTAAATAGTTTATTAAAGCTCAGAAGTTAAATATTAAATAGTAATTCTTCGAGCGCAGCGAGGACGGCCCGCCGCAGGCAACCCCTAGTAGGGCTGCCAGAGGCATATTAGTAGAACAAGAAGTCTTATGTTCCTAAATAGTTTATTAAAGCTTAAAAGTTAAATATTAAATGGTAATTCTTCGAGCGCAGCAAGGACGGCCCGCCGCAGGCGACCCCCGGTAGGGCCGCCGGAGGCATATTAATAGAACAAGAAGTCTTATGTTCCTAAATAGTTTATTAAAGCTCAGAAGTTAAATATTAAATGGTAATTCTTCGAGCGCAGCGAGGACGGCCCGCCGCAGGCGACCCCCGGTAGGGCCGCCGGAGGCACCACTCATGGCGCGGGGGAGGGTATGCCTCCGGCGGCCCGACCGGGGGTGGGCGGCGGGGGGGGGG
>JAPFUF010001058.1:0-24921 GCA_030780645.1 Aschersonia sp. MBC 508
ATAATAATCTGGCTTTTTTCGAGCGGCGCGTGGCCAGCCCGCCGCCGGCGACCCCCGGTAGGGCCGCCGGAGGCAAACTCCTGGCATACTCCTTGACTGCGATGTTTGCCTCCGGCGGCCCTACCGGGGGTCGCCTGCGGCGGGCCGGCCTCGCTCCGCTCGAAACGCTGCTGCCCTGGTCTTCAGATGGATCGTGGTATCGAGTTCACTATATGGATATACTCTGTGTCTGTGTTGTTTGCCTCCGGCGGCCCTACCGGGGGTCGCCTGCGGCGGGCCGGCCTCGCTCCGCTCGAAACGCTGCTGCCCTGGTCTCCAGATGGATCATGGTATCGAGTTCACCCCTGGATGTACTCTGTGTCTGAGTTATGCCTCCGGCGGCCCTACCGGGGGTCGCCTGCGGCGGGCGGGCCTCACTGCGCTCGAAGCACCGCTGCTGCTATCCTGGGTACAGTATACAGCTAACTTGGCTTTATAAAGTATGGTCCAGGACCACTTGTCTTACGTGACGAGGCGTCCTTCGAGCGGAGCGAGGCCGGCCCGCCGCAGGCGACCCCCGGTAGGGCCGCCGGAGGCACAACTCCCGCAAGACGAGTGGTCATTAAATTATCATTGGCGATCGGACCGGACCCAGATCTCTCTACTGGCTATGGCCGTATGTGGCGGGAAGCTCATCAAACACGGTAGATATATTCTTTCTGCTGCGTCGCCACCATCTGCCGCGAGGCGATGAAGCAGCAGCAGCAGCAGCAGCAGCAGCGGGAGGTTAGTGGGGTGGCGCGCTTAGCACCACCCACTGCAGCGCCTATATTTACACTACGAACCCACGGCAGCCAACACGCCCGCCCACCTGTGGATATAGCTCATGCGAATGGCAAGGCTCAGAGGCAACGAGCAGAGTACACACTGCGCGACATGAGCAGTGTGGGCGCTCAGCTTCATTCCTCACGCACGTTCACTTGCGCAAAAGAGCCAGCCCGGGTATGAAAACACAGTCAATTAGAGAGAAACAGCAATTAATCGCGCCATGCTTACGTCTAACCATCCCCCACTTCCCCCATCACCGGCCCCTTTTGGACCCAAGCACAAAATCCTCCATCAGCGCTCCCATCTTGGCCATCTTGGGCCCTCCCTCCATCATGCTAAAGTGGTTCACGCCGTCCACCACCTCGACGGCGAGCCGCTCCGACCCAATGAGGCTCGCCCACCCGGCGGCCGAGAAGTCGGTCCTGTTCTCGAGCAGCCACAGCATCTCGCGCGACTCCTGCGGCCTGGTGCTGCGCTTGAGCGCGTCGAGCTCGCGGGCAAAGTCGGCGCCCAGGTTCTTGCACACGCCGTCGCGCGCGTAGATCATGAGCGTGTCCGGCACGAGCCGCGCCGGGAACGGCCGCGGCCGGTACCGGTCCAGCACCTTGACCATGCCGTTGAAGTGCTCGATGATGTACGCCGGCACCTTGCTCTTGCCCACGCCCAGGATGCCCATGTCGTCAAAGAACTGGAACATCTGCGCCGGCGGGTTCTGCAGCCCGATCGGGTTGGGCGCGTCCACGAGCAGCATCCCGTGCACCGCGACGCCGTGCTCGCGCAGCTGCCGCACCCCCTCGACGGCCAGGATGCCGCCCGCTGACCAGCCGCCGAGGACGAGCTTCTTGGCCGCGGCGTGGCCGTGGCTGTGGCTGTCGACGATTTCGCAAATCTTGACCAGGTACTTGGACACCATGTCGTCGACCGTCACGCCCTGGTCTATCATGGCCTGGCCCGTCTTTCGCCACGGGCAGTTCAGTCCGTGCACCGCTGATCCCTTGGGGAACGTCTTGGCCATGTTGGCGTAGGATGCTGCTGATCCGGAGCCATCGGGGAACAAGATGACAATGGTGTCCGCCGAGGCCGGCGAGCCGCTGAGCAGGATCGAGGTTGCCAAGGGCTCCGACGCATCCAGCGACGCCCACTTGAGCTTGTCCTTCATGCTGACAGGCGCTGACTTGTCCTGCGTCTCGGCCAGCGGCGTCGCCGGGTGCGAGCTCGTCTCGGGGAGGGACGACGTGGCTGGCGTGGGGCAGTCGACGAGCTGAAAGTCGTGGTCGATGCCCAGTGTGCTGAACAAGGCCGCTTCGAGGTCCCGGACAGTGTCCGACTCCATGACGACACTGCTGGGCACACTCGTGTCGAACCTTTCGCTGAGCTTGGCCGTGATTGTGAGCCCCAACAGAGAGTCTATGCCGACGTCAGCCAGGCAGGTGGAAGGCGTGAGCTCCTCCAGCGTGGCGGCTGTTTCTTCCATGAGCAGATCCAGCAGCACGCGTCGAGCCTCCTCTCTGCTGCCGTTGTCTGTCTCGGAAAGGTCGCTGCTGCTTGACATGAGCGAGGAACTCGCCTGTTTCTCAAAGATGCTGCTGGCGCAGCTGTCTGATTCAGACGAGTCAGACGAGGGAATCTGCAGGACCTCGCCCCCTCCAAAACGCCTGAGATCAGCCACGCTTGCGCAATCGAGGAGATCGGGCGATTCGATTTCTACATCCAAGTCTTGACGGATGCGGGCACATATTGTGAGCGACAACAGCGAGTCGACTCCGACGTCGGCCAAGTTGACATCCGCCTGGAGCTCCGAGATTGGAACGCCAACTTCCTCACTGATGATGGCCAAGATGCGGTCGTAGGCATCTGAAGCCGCGCTGGAAATCTTCGCCTCGGCAAAGACCAAGTCAGATGGGACATGCTTCGTCTTTGCCGCAGGAGCGGTGGCCGAGTGGCTTTTTGGTGATGTGTTACGCTGAGCGGCGCTGGGCGCCGGTGATGCGGCCGGTGATGCGGCACTGTTGGCCTTGTTTGGGAGGACGTGGTCAAGCACTTTTCGTCGCATCCCAACAAACTTGAGACGGGAAGTCAGCTTTCCGTGCTTCCGGTTCGGAGAAAGCGCTGTAGAACTTACCTTGATGCCTTCATACAGAGCCACGACCCGGCCGCTGTCAAGGACGTACGCATCACCAACGTACGTCGTCTTCTCCATGTGCTGCATGCGACAATAGACGTTGTATGTCTTTGTGGCGTCCAACTTCTCGCCATAGCGGAGTCTCTCCCAGCCGTGGTTGATGAAAACTTCCTCATGGCTGTTGACGCCGTCGTTGGCATTCATGATGAAACCAGAAATCTGACCCAGGCTGTCTATCCAGCGTGCGTCAATGCCAAGCTCATCTGGTCCCCGCGCAACCTGGAAATTCACCGTGGAGACGGCTTCCAGGTCTTCGCTATTCAGCATGACCTGACTCATTCCCCGGAAAGAATCACTGTAGTCTACCAAAGCCGAGAACAGCTTGTATGCCATCCGTCGACCGAGCTTGTGACTGTCCACGCCCGCCATGAGCGCCTTCACCCGCGATGTGACGAGGTGCGAGCTTCTTTTCCATTCGTTCAACCACTTCTGGTCGGGAACGACTTGCAGAGTCATCATGGCGTGCGACGTGACGGGCTTCCCGCTCGCATCGACTGTGCGTATGGCGACATTGATGGAATGGGCCTGCCAGTCGGCACTGGCCGTGACACGAAACAGGTGAGACGTCTCGCTGTGGCCGGCGATGAGTGGCTGATCAATCTTCAGATCAGTCATCTCGATGCCAACACTCTCTCGAGGCCGACCCTGTTCTTGCAGGAAGTAATCGCAGGTGGTGAGTGCGATTTCCGCATACAACGACTATGTTCAGGCGTGACTGTCAGCAAACGCAGGCGACGCATCGTTTGCGCAGAAGACAACTTACCGAGGGACACAGTGAGGCTCCGTTGACCTTGTGGCCCTGGAAGACGGGAAGCAGCCTTTCATCAAATACGTCAGACTCAGCCAGCAGCGATGAACGGTCTGATCCATGTTCTTCCTCGAGCACTTTCTGGATGGCTGGTGAGATGAACTTGAAGTTGCGCGGCATTTCTACACGCTGAGACTCCTGTACAGCTGGGGCAGCAACACCTCTGTTGACGCAAAAGTCGCCCTTGTAGTCGAGCCAGTAATTCCGGAGATCCCACTTGTAGCGCGGTAGATCGAGGACTTGATGGTGGTCCGGAGACTCTCGGTGATACTCGTTCCAGTCTACCTCAATTCCGCAGAGATACAACGACTGGAGGGTAGCGGAGAGCGTCTTGAGACCGTTGACGCCCTTGCTTAGGGTTGGCAATGTTGTCTCCTGTGCTCCGAGCGTCTTCTTGACCATTTCACCGCAGGTGGGATGGGCGCCCACGTCAAGCCAAATCTGGCCGTGCGCGAAAGGCGCCTCGGAGGCAAATTCTCTCAGGGCGTCGGTGAAATTGACTGGCGATCGGCAGGCAGCGACCAGATACGAGGCGTTCAAGTCTTCTGTTTCTGACGCATGGAGCACTCGAGCATGCAGGGGCGAGAGCAACGGAATTTGGGGAGCGCGGTATACAATACCGCCCTGCTCAGATGCGGCCCTGAAGTTTTTCAGAATCGGGTCAACTTGGCTGGAATGGAAAGCGAAGGGTATTTCAAGCTGTACTGTCTTGATCCCTTGGCGAGTGGCTGACGCACAGAGATCAGAAACCTGCGCTTTCGGACCGGCAACGACCTGTGCTCCCGGATGGTTGGCGCAGGCGAGCTCGACATCTGGTCCGGCGTCCCGGAGCAAATCCTCAGTCGCTGATAGCGACGCCTTCACTACAAGCATGCCATGGGAGCCCTTTGCGCAATGTTGCTCAAGAAGCGTGGCACGCTTTCCGACGAGGTATACTGTGTCGGCGACGCTCAGTACACCGGCTGCGTAGAGTGCCGCGTACTCGCCCAGACTATGCCCCACGACGGCGGCTGGCTTGATGTTCCATCTTGCAAGCAGCTTGACCAACGCAATCTGAGTACACACGAGGGCCAGCTGGCTCACGACTGCGCTGATATCGAGGATACCCTTACTCTCGTTGTCAAACGTCCCATCGATCAAACCGAGGAAGGAGGGGAATCCTTGGCTTCGCGCGAGGTTGTCCAGAAGCAGGATGTCTTTCCGGAAGCTGGTGTACCTGTTGAACAGATCCTTACCCAATCCATGATACAAGACCCCCTGCCCCGAGAAAGCGAAGACGATCTGTGCTTTTTTACCGGGCGCTGCAACGGGCTTCAGCGACTTTTGCTCTCGGCGTGCTGCCTGCCTGAGTTGGTCCACAAGATCGCTTGCGTTCTCTGCAGACGCCATGAATCGATAGTTATGGTGCATGCGCCTGGCCGTCGTCGTGTAAGACAGGGCTGGAAGACTGGCGGATGGGTTGGCCTCGAGCCACTCGACAACAGCCGCAATATTTGCGAGCAAGGAATTGGGCGTCCTTGCAGTGACGGCGATCAAATGAGTCGGGTCCCTGTCCATGGTATTCTCCGTCAAAAGAATTTGTTGATGCTTCTCAGGCGCCTCCTCGAGTAGGATCGCTGTATTGCCGCCTGCCGCGCTGAAGTTGTTCAGGAACGCGGCTCGCCTCTTGCCGGGAATCCTAGCCCACTCGGTGCTTTTGAATGCAATGTGCACGCCCCGTTCTGCAAGATCCAGCGGGTAATTCCTATTGATCGTCTTCTTGATTCCGCAGTGGGGAGGGATCTGGTTGTGCTTGAGCATGAGGAGGACCTTGATCAACGATGTGACACCTGACGCGGATTCTGCGTGACCGACATTCGCTTTCGCTGATCCAAGGTGAAGCGATCTGTTCGGCTGCATCTCGGTCCGCTCTCGGCCTGGCACAAAGACAGAAAGGACGGATCGCATCTCGACGGCGTCACCAGCCTGGGTCCCTGTGCCGTGCATTTCGACGTAGCTGACATCAAGAGGGTTGTAGTTGGTCCTCCGTACGATTTGTTGGAACAGATTTGCTTGATCTCCCTCATGCGGCCGAGTGATGCTCCCAGTCTGACCACAGTGATTTGTACCGGCGCCCACGATGACGCCCAAGATGGGGTCACGATCCGCCTCGGCATCTTCTAAACGCTTGAGGATGATGCTTCCCACAGCGTCGGCTCGACAGTAGCCGTCCGCACCATCATCAAATGCGTTACAGTTTCCTGGCCACCAGAGTCAGAATTGAGCGAAGATCCCCGCGGGGGGAGGATGGTCCCTTACCAGTGGTAGAGAGAAAGTGCGCTCTGTCCAGACCAGCAAAGATGTTTGGGTTGGTCAGGACGTTTGTCCCGCCGGCAATTGCAGTATCGCAGTCACCTCGCCACAGATAGCTGCACGCAGTCTGTATGGCAGCAAAGCTCGATGAGCATGCTGTATCGATGCTCAGACTAGGTCCCGAAAGCCTGAAGAAGTAGCTGATTCGCCCCGGTGCGAATGCTCGGTTACCGCCCGGGATGAAGTACGTGTCAATGTCTTGGGCGGCATTGAGCTCCCTCCAGTCATCGCTCGTTGTGCCGAAGAAGACGCCGACTCTGTCTTCTTGCGTGCTCGGGGTTCGATTTCGCACAAAACCCGCCATTTCCATGGCTTCGTACGTGGTAAGGATGGCCAGTCTGTGGGCCGGGTCGGTGTTTTCAGCTTCACGCGGCGACATGTTGAAGAACCGGGCATCGAAAAGTCCCGGCTCATCCATGAAACACCCATATTTGACACGACTTGTATTTGTCTTCTTGCCCGTTTCATCGAAGTGAGTGCGCCAATTGAAACGATCTGCCGGAATCTCGCGATGAACATCACGCCCCTGTTCCAGGAGCTCCCAAAAGGCCTCGTTCGATGCGGCTGATGGGAAGCGACCGGAGTATCCTACAATGGCAATCCTCGATTGTTCGAAGCGACCAGTTGGGCGCTGTGAACTTGTTCCCTCGGGCGTATCTTCAACGGCCACTTTGACCCCGTACTCCTGCGACAACGCTGTGGAGATCGCGGATTGGGTGTCGCTAGGAAAGGACACGAGACGGCATGAGCGACCCGTATTTTGTGTCAAAAGACTTGCGCATGATTTGAGCGCGGGTCTCCAGTCGACAGCATCTAGCAAAGTTTCTCGAACTCCTTGGCGGAGGAGGCCGACAAAAGTTGATGTATTAGGAGCGACTTTTCCAGAAGTCGACAGTAGCTTAATGCGTGATGAGATGCTTGTATCAATTTCGCCAGGAAATTCTGTCATTAAGTAGTTGATGTCGTCGTTAGTAAAAAGATGAGGCGCATGATATGGCGCGGTAATGTCCAAGAAGACGCAACTGGCAGAGTCCTCATTCGCGTCGGCGAAGCGCCGTAGTGTTGAGGGCTTGCCGCTGACAATCGCGCCTCCTAACGGACCTGTTGCGCTGACCCATAGGTCCCTGCAGCTTGCTGCAACCTAAAACAATGGGTCAGCAGAGAGGAAGCTGCCAACGTCGGTTCGAGGTCTCCTCTTACATTTTCGTCAGAGCCTGTAAACCTGGCTACGATATCCTCGACAGACAGTCCATTATTGGCGGAAACAGCGGCAGACCAGTGGTTGGCATTTGCATCCTGACCCGCGGGCGACAGAGTCTCTGCAATGACATACGACTTGAGTCCTGTCTCGAATGCAGCAAGCGATGATTCAACAGCCAAGGGTATCAAACTGGCGATTGATTCGCTACAGCTGATGGCAGCAGCGGCAAAGGCTCCGGCCCCGCTGCTGAGAATGACTGAATTAGATGAAGACGGATAGACCGTATTTTCAAAGCGACTATACCGCTCCGTCAGCAAGAGATGCATGGGGTGGCTTCTCATGAGAAGACATCGAACAAATGCCGCCGGGACAATGAGAACAGAACAAGAAACGAGCCACTAACCGAATAAACTCCGCGCTTTGGAAAACGTTCCAAAAGAATAGTTGTAAGGCACCTCTGCCTGATGCCTCCTCATATCTGGACACCAGGTCCACGAGGGTAGTAAATCTCGGAAACGCATCTCGCTGTGAGGTGGGCAAGCCGCCAATATGCCTTCTCAGCCGGAAACTGACCTGGGCAAAGAATGCATCGAGATTCGCACTATCTTTGACATGCAGCAGTTCTCGCAATGAGTCTATGAGTTGACAACCCCCAAGATCGCCAAAAAAGAGCAGCCGCGGCTGCTCTTGATGGGTTGTCGAGCTTGCAGTCATATCTTTTCTTTTTCCTGGAGTATTTTCTCAAGGAATGGTAAACAAGGATCAACAGGAACACAATTGGATGAGAAAGAAGGGAAAAGACCATCTCAACGGTCCTATTAATATTTGAAGTCTTTCAGGTCCCAGTGAGGACCAAAATGCAACGTCAACGCACGTACGCCTTGTTCTAGTCAATATCCCGTGCGTGCTTCAGTTGCATCATGCTGATGCTGACGGGCCGTGTTACACCCCCCTCCCCTTGAATCTCCTCCGTCACGGACAAAGGCCGATCCTGATCCGCATCGAATGGATAGAAACTCCGCGCTCCCGGCGCCTATATGACGTGGCGACGAGGATCAGCCTTCCATGATCTGATTCTTGTAAGCACCTCCCACGTTTTGAGATGGCAACAGGAAGTGATGCACATCGATTGACGGTGATGAACGGTGATGGACGGCAATCCGGTCTTCTTGACAGCCAGACATCGTCATCGGCTGTCTGGCTGAAGTGGCCGCGCCTAGTGACGGTGAAGATGGCTCTCCCTGGGAGCCCGTGCGCCGGAGAGCAAGGCAAAAAAATTAAAAAAAATTAAATTAAAAAAATTGAAAAGCTGCCAGACCCTGTACGCTCAGGGGACAAGGGCGCTGGGAGAAAGGCTACGTCAGGGGCGTTGGCTTGGCAGGTACAGCAATATAGAATCGTGTTTGGATTTGACGACCACGGCTATCATCTGGTGAGCACGGCCGACGGCGGTGGTCGGGCGAACCCTGGGTTTCGTGGCTGATCGGAGTGGATTGCCGCCAATGGGGCTGCCGGAACTTCTGCGGCCTGCATCTGGATGCCTGCCTGCCTGCCTGTTCTTCGCCGATCGCCAATAAGCGCTAACCCGCATTGACTCTGTGCATCGGAAGCCGGCTGTTGGGTTTTCTTCTCGAAGTGACCTCACCTTCGAGCGCAGCGGCGCACAGCTGGCACCGGTGTTTCGGCCGGCAGTTGGTCGGTTACCGTAGCGCCGCCGTCATTGTTTCGAAGACATCATTGATAATGGACAAAGCCCGGCAGATCCACCTGGCGTCGACGAATATCCGTAGGGTGCGGCTCCCGGCAGTCAGAGCGTCGCGGGTTGCTATTTTCATCCCAGCAGGAGACTGAATACGACAAGTTTCGTTTTGATTCGAGCCATCCATCGTCACGAGCTGGTTGAACGAATAACACGCTTCTCCCATCTTCGCCTGCCGCATCGGAGACAGTTTGTCCCAAGTCCGAGCTGCGGCCCTTTCCCTTTCGATGCGAACCAGTTCCCCTTTCTGGGGCCATCTCCGCAGACTCGGTCCTGGTAGCCCCGAGGCTGTGCTCTCGTCGCATCATTTTTTTTCAACCATCTCTCGTTGCAAGACAAGCCGTCAGCCCATATCAGCCTCTCGCTGTGTCGTATAGATAGTGGAGATCCAGCTTCACGCCCGGCTGGACGCATCCCTTTCGCAATAAGGTTGATCGTTAACGACAATAGAGTGGTATTCATTTGCAGCTCGCCTGTCTTATATGTCTTCATATTGTTTTAATCACCGTTGGCCCGCATGGGCCTCGGTCGGACCGATGCGGGCACGTCGCATCACTCCAACCTGATGTCATTGAGCTTTCGTAAGAGATTCTGGATGAAAAGAAACTGTGAAGCCGAAAATTCCCGATTAGGACAATCACAAGCGGCTGAATTCGAGTGCTGCAATACATGCCACCAGCTGCATGTTTCCCTCGGCACATGACATCATCCCACCGCGCTCCTTAGCCGGACGAGACGGCACAGTGTTTCGTTCTTAGTCTCATCGTCCAATCTCGACTCCTCATTCCATAGGGCTGAACGAGACGTCGCGATAGAGTCAAGTTTCATTCGCGGATCATGCGCGAATGTATTCGATCCGCTCCCGATCTCAATGCATCTCTGCTCTGGGGTCTTTTCTACCCAAGGCGCCTGTATGCCGTTCTGACCATGCCTGGCTCATTTGATGCCCAGAGTGTCTCCATCATAGTGCTCCAATTCATTGAAGTAAAAGAGGCGAGTGCTCGATGCCGCAATAATTTTGGGGGATTTGTGGTGGAAAGAGGCTAACGTTCATGACACGATGTAATAGCCGTGACCCTCGACCAGACTTGAGCGGAGGACTCATTCACGTTGTCAAAATGGGCTCCAGTGCATCAGGAGGAGGCGCCACTGCAAATCGTGATCCATGGTGGCAATCGCATCAAGTGGTTTTCTTGAAGTAAACGTGAAGGTTGGTAAATCGTGCGAGGTAGGGATGGCATTGTGCATTCGCGGTGTGTGGACGGCTCGTTGACAGTTCCGCACTGCAACCTGTCCGCGCGTGACTCTCAATGAGAACAATTTGGCGCCATGTGCTCGACTCATATCCGATGCTCTATTACATATGAGAACTTATAGATCTGCCCAGTAGCGCAAACATCGTACATGTCTGAAAGGGCTGAAAGTCATGCGATCATCGTTCATGCGGCTGGCTTGTGCTGATGTCGTACGCGTGCCAGCGGGAGAAGATGCAACGGCGTGAACTTGTCGGAAACCGTGAATCGAGATGACATCCCAGCCGCTGTTGCAGAAGGCAGAAATGGTGCAGAAAACCGTGAAGCCTTCGCTGGCTTACTCGCGTCCCAGTCACATCGCCGCTCTATCGACACAATGGGGCGACGAAACGGGTCAAGCGGCCGCAACGTCGATGCGAGGTTGCGAATGCTGCTTTACTGACGCTACTGCTTTGCTCAACTCAACCAACTTCAGCCTCCGTTGGTGACACCCTCTTTCGTTGTTGCAACACAAGCATCTAGTCAGTGTCATTAAATCCACGGTCAACGGTTTACTCGCATTGGGCAGGGTGATTGCCTCCGAGCGCAGCCGTGGCAGATTTGCGCAAGTCACCCGATGATGGCTCGTCTGGTGACAAGAATGATCCAAAGCCAGAATATGGCGTCGATGGAGAGGGAGGCACGGCGACATCCCCTACGGTATTTTGCTGGTGAGACGTGGCCTGATAGCGTCGATGTCTCGTTTGCCTGGACCGGCCTGCTATTGAATGGCAAGCTCCGAATGAGGATTGAAACTGTGCCTCCTAAGAAGGTGTTACGGACATTGCACCAAGGCAGGCTGTGGCACGAATCAATGGTTCGCACATAATCCTTGACTTGCTTCCGACGTCAATAACTGATCGACCTTCGGATGTCGCACGACGCGCTATCATTATGGAAAGTCGTCCACATCGTTCTCGAATGTATCTTTGTAGGGCGTCGGGCAGTGCGCCCGGTCCAGGCAAGATCAACACTTGGACCCTGACACCGGAATCCGCAGATCTTTTTTGATGCTCGAGGATCGTCGCTGGGATCCCATTAGTCATTCAACAGCACTTTGCCATTTGCGACGGGCGCATATTCCTGACAGACTCTACACTCGTGAGCGAAACCGTTCTGGAGCTCATGTGACAACCGCAGCCGGAAAGAACCTCAATAACGACAACGAGTTCCTGCTTTTTATCGCTGGAGCTGATGATCAGCGAACCGGTGCCAGATCACAGAGGAGCGGGTGGATCTTGAAGCATATTAATCTTGAAGTCAATGTCTGTGCACGATTCCGTGGATCTGACGGCAGGGATGCAGCTACAATTTCACCATGAATGAAGGGTCCAACGTGCCCCGGGATCTAGGCGGTTTTGGTGGTCTGAGCGAAGAGAAAGCAGGCTGCGGCAGAGGCAATAACCGCTGATAGGTGAGTCACGTAAATTTCACAATAGCGTCATCGCGTGAATGCGAACCATTGGTTTCTGAGTCAAAGGAAGGAAAACATTGTGGGCGTGTTTTTCCACAGCGGAAAAAAAACATAGAACTGGGCAGAAGGAGACAGGGAAGACCAGAGGTCGCAAATGACAGGTTGGGTATGCTCACCGTCGCCGTGCAAAGTCAAAGACTCAACCTGCCATCTCATACCAGCGAGAAGGGGATTAATAAAAATCGTATGGAGGCAGCTCTTTTTCTCTTTTCTTCTTTATTTTCTAAATTTGTGAGTAAGCGATTCAGATCACCTCAAACGATCTTGAGCTCTTGGATCGTATGCTTGCGAACCTTTTTCTCCAAGTTCTTCCAGCCACGGAAAACCTTTCGCGCTGGTATACCGCTCCAGACTTGGAAGGGCAGGCAGTTGTGCAGACTGCGGAGCTTCCGGGCTATTATTCGGCGGTATCGCCTCAGTATGTGCCTTCTCTTACTGCATCCTTTTCAAGGGCTTAGTAGCAATGTCCACACTCTGTCCGATCTTTTTAAGTCTCGAGGCGGAAGTATCCTACGAGCGAAGCTGATGCTGAGTGCAAGTATTGCACTCAATCGCCTCGTATCCTGGATGTGTTACGAACAGATTGTTTGACGATGCGTTGGACTTCCCGTCTTCGGCCGCTCCCAAGCCAGGATGTCGACAAAAGGACTCAGGCCTACCCATTCCGCCATTTCGCAAATGTTGCTAGAAGATTCACACTCGAATTTCCATGGTGCTGCCGGGTATATATAATCGGAATGCTTGTTGACCTGCGGGCCAGCGCTACATCCTTGGGAGGTGTTGGATTAATCCTCGAAAACTCGCCTTCCAGGATTAATGAATTGAGCTGATCATTGAATGCTATGTCTGCTCATGATGAGGAATTCGAACTGGGACTTCGTGGTGCACATAGGAGTCTGCAGCCAGGGCCAGGAGTAACGCTCTGAATGATTCAATCGAACGATGTCCACTTCGTCGTTGGCTTTGAATAGATTACGTTCAATCTAGACTGAACTTGCTTCGTATTTCGTCCCATAGAATGTCATGACAGACTACTAGCTGCAGTTTTATTAGTCCTGACGAAGTCGAACACATATCAATTAATATTGAGAAGAAAACGAACAGATGTTTCAATCGTATGCATTTGATAGCCCGTAGACTCGTGAAAATAAGAAACATCGCAAATGTCGGCACCGGACGGATATCTTTTAGCGGCAATCAGGGCCCGTAGAGTAACGCCCTCAGGGCATCTGATGGACATGCAGCCGTAAGCGCAAGCGGCAACTACATCGCAAAACCTTTGAGTAGGCCAAGCTTGCTGCACTTGCCATATTCATGCTCGACAGCTGTGAAGACAAATCCTGGGGCGAAATGTTACGCTCTCTTCGGTTTCGGGATTGAAAATACGCATTCGGCGCAGATGACTTCGACGAGATAGGACACGCCTGTCGATTCGAAATCCTTGCTTCTGATCTTTGTCAAATGATGTTTTGTAGCAAAGGTACTCGGTGAAAGGGGGACGTGGCGATTATATCTCAGGAAAAAGTCCGATATTACCACTCGCAAGGCCTGAACTTGTCTACTGAGTTGGGCATGACAGTGATGCGAGACTTTTTTCACGCGTTCTTTTGGTCCAGCAAGCTTGGCGAAGCTTATGGCTGTTTTCTGCCGGGAGGGACGTCCTCTGTTGACAAAGCAACGGCCTGATCATCGTAGAAGCTTGTGGGAGGGCCTGTAGCAAGCCGTGCTTCATTGCTGTCATTGCTCAGAATAGGCTTCAAGAAGTCGAGGCTCCCTTGAATGCGACGTGTTGTGGAACGACATGCAATTTTTCTTGTCTCGAAGGCCTCTTTTTGAATGTCGGCGGCTCTCTCGAGAGCATATCACCCATTTATTTCGAGTTGATGTCCGTGGCCGCCTGACCCTCATGTTCAAAGTTCTGGAAGGTCCATGCCTCTAGGCACAAGTCTCCATTATGCCCGACGATTGAGAGCAGCAAGCGTCCATATTATTGCTCGCGAGAGCATACTCGTACTAGTCCGAGCCATTATTTTCCAGCATGGACAAGGGTTTTGTGAGACTGCCCCATTCGTTGGAGCGTTCGACGGGCTGGTGCACGAAGCCAAGGCCGCCTTCATTGTCGGCACGGTCCATGAGTCTCGTGAGTCTCGTCAGACGAAATCTATGGTGCCTCTTTAAAGAAACCCTCAATGAAGAGTTTGAAACGTCACTCACGTCTCATATAGGCTTTCTGCAAGAAAAGGCTCCCTGGGAGATAGATTCTCATCAGGTAGAGCAATGTAGAAGGTGAGGAAAACATCCATCTGACAGTGAAACCTTCTTGAGAATCGACTGTCAGCATTTCCACCGAAAAGAAGGCCGAGTGCCACTCTCGTTACGTGATGAAATGAGCACCCTCGGCGGCATGACCGCTAGTCACACTCCACGGCAGGCGCCATAGCCTGAAAGAGTGCAGGGCCATAGAGGAGTCATCTCCTCGAATCTTCCTTGGCTAGGGAGCTATGTCATGAGACATGGCATAGCTATATTGCTGATTTTTTTGTCATAGTGGCGTACGTCGAAGAGCAAGGGTTTTAACGCGCAACTCTCGGACTCTTTTGCCAGGATATTCAGCCAGGTGAGAGGCGGAAACTGCCAAGACTACATTTGAGTAGATTCACACTTTAAATCCGTAAGCCTGTATCTCAATGTGGCGCACGTGACTCGTTTTTATATCTATGTCCGGGAGCAATAGATTATAAGGCCATGAACGGAGATGATATGGGGCTGCACGCGGAATAACTTACCCGTAGACTTTTGTCTTCTCGAAAAAATCAGTGACTGCTTGATAGAGCTGGACCACAGACGTGGCAAATGCCAGAGCTAACGATGTGCAGAGTTGAAAAAAAAACCGGGGCGCAGATGCATGCCGCATAATTGCCGATTTGAGTGTATTCGCCGCGACTAGAAAGATCAGTCAAGACGAGACATCTGTTTGTCCATTGTATGAAATGGCTGGCGTATGCAACCTATTCGCCTCGATAACAGATAGGCTGAACGAGCCCGAGGGCGGAATTCAGGGTCCAATGTAAAATGGCGTTGCGGCTGAGAGCAGTGATGCATGGCACTCCTGGCCAACCGACGCTGAAATTCCTTGTGAAGAGTCTTAGAGCCCAATCAAGATCGTTGTTCTTCAAGACTGCATCGTGGACAAAACCGAATCCGGTGAATGGCAATCAATCTGGCACGGTGTGGCTGCCGCTGAGGCAGGTGGAGGCCCTTGCCAGCTGCAAGTGGGCTCTGCGGAGGTTCCACTCCGCTATGGGTGCCTGCCAATCTTGGAGCGCGCAAAACGGCACAACTGGACCAGCTAGGCCCAACCAGGCCTGGCTATGCGCAGCTAGTCCCAAGGTTAACGCGACAGACGTCCTGGTGGCGCTCTTCGGCATTTCTGGCGGACCTCCGCAACGGCTGTTACCCGATCCCGTGACTCTTGCCACCTGCCAGGCACTGAATTGCAGGGTCCGGCCCCTACCCCATCCAGCAGCCGGCACGGCATTCTGGGTTTTTTTCACACTTTCCCCATCTCCACACCATGCCAAATCGTAACCTCTCCGATAAGCGTTCCAAGCATTGTCAACGGAGATCGGGCACCAACAACCGGCTCTTTCTACACGGCAGTCACGCCCGTTATATCAGCTGCGAGAGCGGCGTTTATGTTTGCATGTTGACCGCAACAAGTCGGGTCGCCGGCGAAGCAGACGCAGTCGTTTTGCGACATGCTAGGCGGAGCCATGGCATGCCCAAGTCTTTCAAGGGTGCAGGAGCACATACATTCACGTTGAATGCATTGCAGCAGCACGAGAGTTTTGCTACTGTTCGGATAACCATTTCTAAATGTTTTTGCAAAGCAATCGCGCTGACTATACCGATCAGATTGACCTGAAAATTCAGGAGCTCTCCCGATTCAGCTACCAATTGCCGGAGGCCTCAGGATGTCTCACCGGCCATCTTACACACGGGGATTTGTGTACAATGGTACAGCTATGCAGAACAGTCGATTCGTCTCTCAATGACATTCTTGTATTGCGGAAACAGCATCCGCAGACAAAAGCTGCCGACGACGCACCAACATCATTGCTTGACAATAGCGCAAAACCCTTAAGCCGGCGGACCAAGGTAATGTCTTCGCCTATCGTCCTCATTTCATCAAATAATTAACACGCATGACAGAAGCCTCATGAACGCGAGATCAAGCTCTCCTGTCACCTTTGTCAAACGTGCTTCACGCCGCAATGGCGTCCCTCGCCGGACGGCATTCATCTGCTTTGCAATGTTTGCGGCTTATTAGATGCAAAACGGGCCAAAAGAGAGGCAAAGCAGCTCGCCCGCAAGCGACACCGCGCGTTACAAGACTGAAGCGGAGCAAGCAACGCTCCTCGATATCATGCCCCAGTCGTTCGCGAACGACTCGTATTAAGGTTCTTGTGGCTCCTTGTTTTGAAGATTGGGATTTAGATTCATGGGTTCGCCGCTACTCAGTCGAATTGGAACGAGAAACCCGCCTTACGGAATCATACTACCCCAGAGATCATCGTGGTGCGACATGGTCGCTCCACAGCTTTCTCCACATGGGCTCGCTCGGCGTGGCCTGTCTGTCCGCGAATGCCCCGAAACAGTGTGCGCACTTTGTGCACGTCTACGACACCACAGCACGTGCAACGCCTCGCAAACCTGCTCTGCGCAGACGACCGGTCAGGAAGCCTGTCCAAGAGACATGATAGCCAGCAAGAGGCGAAAAGAGAACAAGCGAGGGAGCCGCTCCGCCGCCATTGAACAAAGCAGCTACCCACCATTCTGCGCTGTTTGATGGCCTGTCTCGTCCTTGCGCGTCGAGGCCGGAGTTTTTCTAGGCTATCGGCAAATCAGCCTCATAACCTTTTGCGAAACGTCTAGTCCGTGCAGGGCCCGTCAAACGCGGCCCGCACACATAACGCCCGGTTGTAGTTATGTACTGATTGCTACTTCAATATGGCAAATTACGTAAAAATTCATCCAAATGCAGATATGCTGGACTGATGAGGGCACATTACGTGTGGCAAGATTCATGAAAATGGTGATGTGCGACATTCTTCCACCACCAGATGGACCGTCCACGCCAACTCAAACCCCTAAGACAACGACGAGTGTCTCCACGGAGGATCTTTTGACAGAGGATCTTTGTCAAATTACTTTGAGATCGGCTGAGAGGAGCCCTGTAAGAAAGGTCACACAGACCAAATTTATGAGTGGACCCGTCATCTGAAACTTCAGCTGGGCGTTCACGGCAGCTGTCGAGCCAGATTTCATCATCAGACCTACTTGCTTCGCTGCCCAAGTCAAGCTCTATCGATAGTAATTTGCTTCTGCCCCATGTGTCTTGAGACCTGAGCGCAGGCGAAGCCTTGCAACAACCGTTCCTCTGCATGTCCTAAGATATATCCGCCCCCCTCAAATCGCTGGAAAAGGTCGCTGTGCAGACTTTCAATTAAGGAAGAGACCGCTGCGGATTTCATGAAACAGAAGGGAAAAGGCATCAAACAGGCATACCTCAGCCCGAACCCAACTCGACCCCAAAAAAAGCGGAAAACAAATTAAAACGTTTCACATACGGACGCTCTCTGCTGGATGAAAACTTGGCCTGCCTCGATTGAATTTTTGGTGTACATCAATCCTCGCCATGTGGAGTGGCAAGAGTTTTCACGAGTATACGAAGCCTTCATCTTTTGCGGCTTCGACGCTCCAAACCAGAATTTCGCAACGTGCACTCAGCTCACATGACTCTGTGCCTGATCTCGATGCGGCGGCCTCTGGACCTCACGTATCTATGCCATCTAGTCGGAGGTCACCTTGTTCAAAGCGCGGCCATCGTCGTAAAGCTACGGGAGGGAATACGCAATGATTGTGGTAATGGATGGCGCGCGCGACAGCTTCAAAGCATTGGCGCATTGACAGAAAGCCCGCACTGACCACAAAGACTTGGAAACTCTCTGAATTGGGATGATCCGGCTCCGAGAGAGGCTATACTGAAGCCAGACAGGCCAGACAGCGATCACAACGGATAAAGACGATAGACAGGTTTGGGAGTCCAGTGGTCTCCCCAATCAAGGGCTTCAAGGCAGTCCTTTACCAAGATCCAGACTTGCAGCGTCAGAAGTAAGACCTGAATGGGGGAGCTAGCCACGACTTATCGGTTAGATGCTATGGGCTGGGACTGAGTATAGGAGCTCAACTGAGCCGAATGACGTTGCCGGTAGCCTGGAAAGCTTCTGTCCAAGTGCAGGCGTCTCCGTGATTCCTAGACGGGGCCCTCATCGCCAAGACGGATAGCTTCGCCGACATCATGGCAGACGCGTGAACGCATCGTTGTCGACTCATTAGGTGTCGCACAACCGCGTCATTTCCGAGAGGTCGGACACTTGCTGCCTTCTCTTGGCTCGCATTATTTTGATGGACCAACGACGGCAGATTCTCACCCTTCACGCTCGACATCGAGACGCTTTGTGAGTCTCAGTCTCAACAATGCCTCGGGCTTGTCCGTGCGCACCGGATCGATGGGTAAGGTGACGGTCGGTGACGGGTTGGTCTCGAAGTAGTGCGTTGCCAGAATGCCGCCTTTTGCGCATGGTTCACCACACAAAAGTCAATGCTTGCAACGGCGCGCAATACATTATTCCAATGACCCCCCCCCTCCCCTGCCCCTGCCCCCTTTCGAGAAATTTCGATGCTTTGACAAGAGTTTTCCGGAAAGCTACCAGAACAGCCGAAAGCAGAAAGTATCTGCGGGAGCCCGGAGCCCAGCGGTGGTGCGGCCGCTCTTGCTTAGATCCCGCGGCAGCCACTACCGGAGGACACTGGCGCGCGCTGCCGTGATCCATTATTTTCCCGGTAATTTGCGCGCCCGACATGTGATCGAGCCATACGGCTCAGGCGAACTTTGTGGAAACGACATCGACAGCTCTTGATTGATAATACGGATCATTCCGTACAACACGGCTGGACGAAGACCAAAGGGGACGAACGCTTGGGGACGGGCGGTGGAGTCTGGTTTGGGTGGTCGGTTGGTTTGAAAAGGATAGACTGTTCGTCGCCGTGAAGCGGGAAAGCTTGACGCCCCCTCAGAAATAGAGCTACGCTAGATTAGGCTCGCCCCAGGATCGACGAGTTTGTGCGGCCTTGACCGCTGGCCACCGTGAACCCGCCCGCAATCAACAATGCCGCATCGGCGCCGGGATCTTGGGCGAAATGCTCATTGACTATGGTGAGTTTCAGCTGGGCTGCAACACTCAAATTGGGTTGCATTCCGCAATCGAAGGGGGTGGTGATTTTAGGGTGGAAGGCCAACGAACGACCATGGCGCAGGCGAGTGGGCAGCCCGTCGGGAACCATGTTGTGTGATGGTCTGTCTTCTCCGTGCCCCAATTGGCGCGGTTCAACAGGAAAAGAAAGACATGCGCTAGCTTTCCCGATGAACGGGATCAGGGTGGGACAGAGACCCTTCGGATTCGTTGGCAGAGGCGCCCGGCGCCAATTTGCCAGCCAGCCTGATTCTTGTGCACCACAACCTTTAAATTTCTTTCGTCCAAGTTGTAATTGGCGGCAATTTGCTATACGGATGAACTGTTGAATGTCTCTCGTACTGTCAAGGGCACGTGGTTTTCAGACACCTCGGTCCCGAGGTGACGACTTGGTGATGCTGTCAATTTTGCTTCTCTGTCAAAACAACTTTCTACTACTAATACTAAGCAAGAGAAATCCGCGGTACAAGACAAAACTCCCGTTTTCGCTACAATCCATCACAAAACATGTCTAGTCCACAGCCTCGGCAACAACAGAAAAACCACCTCCAGCACCTGCCCACGAGATGTTTCTACCCTTGACTGACTTTGCACATATTGGCTGAGCAATACTCACATCGTGCTCAAATCCGAGCCCCAGTTGGCCCTGCTCACCAAAACCTGTGGCATAAGCTTGGCCATCCGCATCGACAAAGATGGTGTGATCGGTGCCGCAAGCGACGCCGACGATGTGGCCAATGTTGCGGACCAGGGTCGGGATCGTGCAGATTTCAGGCCTGTCCCGAATGCCTCGCCGAATGAGGGATTTGTCCTGCAGCTGTTCGTCGCTAAAGTCGATGCCGAGCTGACCAGTGTCCATTTTGCCCCAGGCAAAGCAGTGCCCGTCTGCGGTGACGGCGCACGAATGGTTCGCGCCCCCGGATATGGCTCTCACGTTCCTCCCAGTCAAGTGTGGTATTTTCGCGGGACGTAAGAGGCAGGATAAGCGGTCGCTGACGTCTGCGGCACTGCGTCCAGCTTCGCAGTTGCTGTTGCGGCCCCAAGCCCACACGTCACCACGCTGGTCTACTGCGAAGGAGTGACACTGACCCGTGGCGATGTAGACATTCCGGCCGCGACCAGCGCGTATCTGAGCCGGGATGTAGCTGTTCTGATCGCGATCAAAGGGTCGGGGGCCAAGCTGACTCTCTTCGTTGACACCCCAGCCCCAGATGATTCCTCGCTGATCAAGTGCCAACACATGGTTGATACCACAGGCGATTTGAACAATGTCTTTGATTCCATGTATCAGGATAGGGTTTTTTTGACGTTCAATATTGCGGTCATCGGCATCACGCCCGAAACACTTGTCGCCCTTGGAGTTCTACAGGATGCGTTAGCCACGATATTCTTGGGAGTCAGAAATATGTCACTTACGCGAAACGTGCCCCAGCCGTAGACGTTACCTCGCGTGGTTAAGACAAATGAGCAGCTGTCGCCAGCGGCCACCTGAGAGAACCGAGCATCTGCATTATCAAAATGTTCTGCAGGGACTTGCGTTGGGGTGGATTCCAAAGGGTTCAGGTTCCCAATTGCATCTTCTGAACCGTCATCATCATCATCGTCATCGTCGCCGACGTCGCGGACACCGCCCTCCCAGCCAGTCTCGCGGCCGAGGGCACCTTCGTCGTTTACGCCCCACGTCACAATCTGGTTATCGGCTGTCAAGACGACAGTATGCATGCCGCCGCAGGCGACTTGGACGGCACGGAACTTTGGAGGGGATCTGGGATCAGGATGAAAGAAGGGACTCAAATGCGGCGTTGTGCTCTCGGTGCAATTCGGACCCAAGCCGAGCTCGCCACCCTCGCCATTGCCAAAGACCAGGATTCTCAAGACCTGCTGAGGAACCCTGTTTATTTCGGGGCAATCATGCGCACGTTCTTGATGTTGTACTCGTCTGCCATTCCTCGTCTTCTTTGTCGGCCGTTGTTCGATCGCGTGCCCGTCAGACTTGGTTTTCCGCTTCGAGGCCCGGGCTGGTTCTGCGCCCACTGCTTAGCGGATGTGATGGGAGTTTACGGATCGTGAGCTTCGCTCTCGTACCTGCACTCATGCGCCGCAGAGAGCTACTAGTCTTTCCTCTAGCTGCTGCTCCCTTGGCTGGGCGCCTCTGTGGAGCCGCCATGGTTCGGGTGTGCCGCAAAGGTGTGTTGCTGCGGAGGTTGTGTGAGTGGGGGCCTTTTGTCACATTTGTCCTAGTTCATTGTTGCCTGGGTTGGTCGGTGCGTCAAGAAACGTCACGGCGCCGTAATGAACCATTACCAAGGTACAGCGAAAATATAGAAAGTTTTCTTCCATTTCCCCCGTCTCCTTTGTAACAACCTCGATGATGGACAATACTCCGCCGACTCGATAGCTTCTGCAGCGACTGAATTCCAGAGACTTTTGTTCTCTGGCGAAAGCCTGATGCGGTTTCACGTGGGCATCGTGACCTGTGCTGTTGACTCTTTTGTCACTGTAGCGGTACTGTAGAGGATGCAGAGTCGACCGAAACCACTCTGCGCCGTCGACACACGCCCCCCTTCACCGTCAGAGAATCATATTCTCTCTCGAATTTCACAAAGCCTTGTGGGCCGGTCGGACAATCTGTTATTAATACCTACCGTCCTCGATCAGTTTGAGATCAGCGGGCCTAATGGCACTCATCCGTGCCTCGTGACCCTCCCAGCGCAATGCAGTTATATGCATCCAGAGAGGCAGCAGGCAATGCATTATTCCAGCTTGACGTTGCCAGGCCTCTCGCTGCTCAAATAGTCATGGCCTTGAAGCTTGTCCATGACAGCGTTTATGCCCACGGAGGTGAGCTTTCCCGATGTTCCATGTGTCAATCCCCGTGACCGCGGTGCCGTAGACCTCCACCTCGGCAATCTTTTTTTTTGCGAATGCCCTCGTCCCTTGATCATCTGTCAACGGAGCAGCTATACACACGCTACGGGGAGCCGGAGCCGGCGCCAGTAATTGCAATCAACAGCAAGGCAGCATCAGAGGACCCCGTAACTTCCTCCTGTGCGGTTCCCTCCTATGCAGTACCTGCGGTGTGATTGCGTATATCGGGCAATCACTTAACACTTGGCGAGGCGAGGTTGACACTGAGTGACTTCGGAGTTGCCTTTCGTCCGGGCGACAGGTCTCGATTCGAATCATGTGCGCCTCTTATCCTCCGTCCGCCAGAGGCATTGTTTGAACCACCAGTTCCCCTCACTTTTGCCTCCGACCTTTGGAGCCTAGGATGTGTGATTTTTGAGCTTCTCGTCCGCCGCTCACTTATTGACTCGAACCGTCGGACGAGATTACAGCGCAGCAGGTAGAACTACAAGCTCTTATGCCACCAGAGTGGTGGGGGAAATGGGAGGAGCGTCCAAAGTGGTATGATGAAGAAGGCAGAGCATTAATCGAAGACTGTGACACGTGGTCGTGGAGACGAAAATATACAAGAACCGCGACAGAGACAGAACATGAAGACAATCGGTGAGGACGAGCGGGATGCGCTGATGAAGCTCTTGGAGTGGATGCTTGCATGGAGGCCAAGCGAGCGCCCGGATATTTCACAGCTGCTTGAAGCAGATTGGATGACACGGTGGGCTTTACCTGCATGGCGAAAAGGCTGTTTAGCAATGGCTGGTGAATGAATGATTCCATGCCATTTGTATGATGCTGTAGTCCGTGGATATTCACTTCCACTGATCGGTTTCTCATGCGCATGGCAATAGCTTGAGTTGTGAAGGAGATATGACCCAGATAGATGCCCAATTGTGTTTTGCTGCGTACAAGATTCAGATTGCGGACTTTCATTAAATGATATAAATGGTGGAATACAAAAGCGCAAAATGTTGTTCTATATTGCGTTAGTAGTTTGCAACGCCTCACTTGGAGACGTGACTGACCAGACCTGACCTGCTAGCATAGATGCCGCACGTCGGCGCTGGCTGTAGCTGAGCCAAGCCGCCGATCACGGAACTCTTATCTTGTTCTATGAGAAGCAGAGGCCGGCTAAGTCTGCGAGCCTGCAGGAAATCACACAGATGAAAACGTGCTCTCCGATTGGTATCAGCACAGTCATCTGGCTGTCTTGCATGGCGTGCTATATGCGTTGGATATAAAAGGCTGTCCTACCGTATCCGATAAATGATGGGAGAATAGAAGCTCGATATATCCAACATGAGGATGATACCTTCTCCGATAAAATATGCAAGCCTCTCTTTGATACTTCCAGACATAAGGTTTGTTCAGGCGGGTGTAAGGGGCGTGTTATCGGGCTCAAGACGACGTGGGCAAGTTGAGCTGCGAGTTTGGACTAGGATTGACGCGATGATGCAAGCATGGATCGGCCTGGAATATTCTTTGTGACGCTTAAAGTCGCGCACTTTGTAACACGGGCCTGTTAGAAGGTCTCATCGCGGCAGCAGGCTCAGGGACATGGGTAACATTCACAAGAATGCTCCAGAGACAGCGTACATCTTGGTGTGGCCACGCAATGCACGTGCTTGGGCGAAAGGCTGGGTTGCTGGTGCTAGTGAGCGCTTTGCACTATCTTTGATGTGCCTGATTTCCATCTTCTGCAAGCCATGCGTTGCGATTCTACATGGCAAGATATGTTACACAGGCAGCGGAAATCGTCTGGGGTGAAAGGCTTGATTTGCGGCACAGCGAGTCAAAGGCAAATGCAGACGCGAAAGCATCTTTGGTTACATCAATCTGGGCAATCTTGATTGCTCACTGGGGCTCAGAGACTGAGCAAGTTGACGCGACGGTCGCTGAGTAACTCGGTCAGGAGAAGCATCGGAGTCCATTTGTTATCGCCCCTCTTCGATCGCCCAAGCTCGCTCGTTGTATTGTCCCGCATTCTAGAAAGAGGATCAAGTTGCGCTTGCAAAGTTTCATGGAAAGCTCATCTAGATAGATATTCATAGGTCAAGCATGGGCCTTGTCACGCGTCATCACTGCACACATTTGGAACTATTCAAATGACATGGCGATCGTTTGATTGCCTATATAATTTGCTCTCAGTAGGCAACCATATCCGAGGCACGCCCACGCCGTTTTATCCACACAAAATTTCTTTCACACACAGCGGATGCGCGGGCCATTCGCAGACACGATTCTCCGAAGCCATCATCTTACACACCTGCGGGCTCAATGCAAAGGACATTGAGAGGCTCCTTTGGAAAGGGTAAGAGCGAAAAGATTAGATGTCAGCTTCCGTGACCCGAGGACGAACAAAGTTTGTACTGGCTACTTACCATGAGAGACGCGGCGCAGCAAACGGCGGTCTTGCCTGAGGCGGCGCAGAAACCTTTCAGGCCGGCGATGTCAAAAAAGACAGCTTATCGGGTCCAGGTTAGTGAACGTGGCGATCGAAAGACCTTGTTTTTAACATACGGGGATTCGTCGACTGAAGGCAAGCAAGGCTGAAGACTTTGCCTGCGCAGCACTTAGGAATGCTGTAGACGCTGTCGCCACAAGGTGTTTGGCGCTTTTCAAGCTCGGCTGGCGCGGCGACAGCGATGGTGAAGAGGGCGGCGAGGGCAAAGAACTTCATTTTGGATGAAGGGTGCTGGGCAGGCAGTGGATTTGAAAGATCAGTGAGTTTCACAAGTGAAGCTGAGAAGAGTAGTGATGAGTCTGTTGTAAGGTGATGATGGTGTAGAATAGTACCAGTCAATCGGAAGGAAACAACCTGATTTATAC